>BDUI01019423.1:27134-37805 GCA_002335545.1 Apodemus speciosus
AGAGAAAGAGACAGAAAGACAGTGAGACAGAGAGACAGAGACACATACACAGAGACAGACAGAGAGACAGAAAGAGATAGAGTGAGACAGAGAGACAGAGACAGAGACACACAGAGAGAAACAGAGACAGGGAGAGAGACAGAGCGAGACAGAGTGAGACAGAGAGACAAAGACATATACACAGAGACAGAGAGGCAGAGAGATAGAGTGAGACAGAGTGAGATGGAGATACAGAGACAGACACACACAGACAGAGAGACAGAGAGACACAGACACACACAGAGAGTGCATAATCYTCCTTTGAGGGCACACTCACAATGACCAATGATGTTGGGACTTCTTATGAAATACTACGTCTTAAAGACCCGTAGCACCTCCCCAGGGAACCAGACTTCCTGCACAAACCTTTGGAGGACATTTAGTGCTTAACYGCTGCAGTTGGCGTGCTCGCCAGTGGGCATGGGTCTCTGAGCCCCACCCTTTCTTCCAGAATCCCTGTCTTCTACCGGAGTTATGAGTAGGTCAGAAAAATCCTCTCATCCTAGGATGCTGTATCCTGAGCCCTTTGCAAGGAACTTTGGGGCTCATTTAACCATGAGYAGCCTGTGCAGACGACTACCAAGCTGGGGAAGTAACTGTCATCTGGTCCAGGGAAGGTGCCAGTGAGTGAGCTCTGTAGAGCTCTGCTGAGTTTGGCAGCATCGTGGTGTGGCTCAGAAGTGTCCCATAAGATGTTTACAGGAAACTTAAATCCCAGTGTAGTGCCATCTTGGGAAGCAAGGTCAATGGGAGAACCCTACCCTTACGTTGTCAACACGGATGATACAGGRGCCCGAGACTCTAGAGTTGYGTGGCATTTCCTCTTTTGCCCATGTGATGCTTTCTACCATGTCATATGGCAATGATGAAGGCTCATGGTGTAATTTTAGACTTCCYAGCCTCTGGATCCAAGCACCAAGTGTGATTCTCATTTAGGACTGGGGAAATGGTTTAGTCGATAAGGTGCTTGCTGCACAAACTGAGGACCAAGCTGATCCTTAGTGAAGACAGAAAACAATGGGTGTGGGCTAAGCATCCTGCTGCACACCTTTCATCCCAGCACTTGGGAGGCAGAGGCAGAAGATCATCTCTGTGAGTTCAAGACCACCCTGATCTTTAAAATGTTCTAGAACAGTTTCAGCTACTATCTTAATCAGGGTTTCTATTCCTCCACAAACATCATGGCCAAGAAGCAAGTGGGGAAGAAAGGGCTTGTTCAGCTTACTCTTCCACACAGCTGTTCATCACCAGGACCAGAACTCAAGCAGGTCGGGAAGCAGGAGCTGATGCAGAGGCCATGGAGGAGTGCTGCTTACTGGCTTGCTTCTCCTGGCTTGCTCAGCCTGCTTTCTTATAGAACCCAGGACTACCAGCCCAGGGACGTTGTCACCCACACCGGGCCCTGCCACCCTTCATCCCTAGTAAATGCCTTTCTCTGTGATAACTCGAGCTTGTGTTAAGTTGACACACAAAACCAGCCCATAGAGCTACATAGTAAGATGCTGTCTCAAAACAAAGCAGTGGTTTATGGTGGTGGTGTGTGTGTAATCTCAGAGCTGGAAGACACAGTGCGGAAGATGTGTCTCATGGGCAGCCACCCTAGTCAAAGTAGCAATCCCTAGGGCCCAGGAAGAGACTTTGTCTCAAAAACCAAGATAGATGCCCTCTGGAAGGATACCTGAGATCTACCCCTGGCTTTCACACACATGCACATACATGTACAGCTCCACATATATAATCGTGCATGCATATCTGTACATATGCATATAAATAAATACATAATAGAATAAATTAAAGAACAAGGAAAATGTCCTTGTCATAAGTTACCCAACTTAGATATTCTTTACAGTAGCATCCATTGGATTGAGAGAGTCACCACACCTATACAATGTTTTTTAATAATCCCTTCCATTCTGGGTTCACATGTCTTCTCCCCAAGTTGACTATTCCTTAGCTCTGGGTCCCCAATGTTCCATGAAAACTCCCTATCCCATTTTCTCTACTCCCTTTTCCTTTAAAGGGCACCATGTTCTAAATTCTTTCCCTTTCCCTTTGTTCTTGCCTCTTCCACTCAGCACCCCCAAATATTCATTACAGAGGAATCCTGGTGGTCCACCTCTGTGTCAATGGCTAATACCCAAGCTGCCCTTTGAGATTCTTGTGTGAGAACAGATGTGTGGTGGAGGTTTGGCTAGGAGGAACCTAGAGCCAGCACAGTAACTTGAAACTCTTAGTGTTCCTCCTGCCTCAGCCTCCCCAGTGCTGTCACTGCTTTCAACTTTTTACATGAGTTCTGGTAGGTCAGCTTGTAAGGTCAGCACTTAACCACCTGAACTGTCTCCCAGTCTTTTTATTTTTCTAATGCTTTAACAGTAGCTTTATAATTTGAACAATTACAATGAATCATTAGTAAAAACCTTGGTCAATTAGTAGATATGCAATTAACTAATTAATTGTAGGAGGAAGAAATGGAAGATCAAGCTTAGGTGAGATAAGATTCCCCAGCCTTGTGCCTAAGGCCGAAGGTGAAGGACAGCCTGCTTGTTAAGCCGCTGCAGCTCTATCTCCATGGTGCTCAAGAGGAAGGCCATGGCCCTTGGCTTACCACCATCGAGACTGGCCCCTAACTGTTTGAAAGTTGCACAGTGTACAGATTGCGTGCCTTAGAAATTAAGGCTGGGCTGCGTCACCATTGTAGCCCTGACAATGTCAAGGCAACTGTTTTCAGGTGTCCTTCGGCACAGGAATATCTTTCTCTTTCCTTGATGAGGGAGGGAGAGTCGGAAGTGACCACTGTCTGAACACTATTGGTAGTGTCTTTACCCTGAATGCCCAGCTCAGATGAGACTCCGTCATTTAAGCATGAAGAAGGGACTTCACCCCTGGACCTCGGTTGGCAGTCCTGTGACAAGGGTGGAGGCCTCTTCTCTTGGTCACTTTCTAGCCCTAGCCTTGTTACTAGCCAGATGTGCCGGCACATACCTGCAGCCCCAGCACTTGGGAAGGAGGCAGGAGAATGAGGAGTTCAAGGTCTGCCTTGGCCACGTAGGAAGTGTGAGTCTAACCTGGAATTTTTCAAGCCGGTGAGATGTCTCACTGGGTAAATGCACTCGCCGGAGTTCAATCCCTAGACCCACACACATGGGAGGAAAAAAAATAACTCCTATATACAGTCTTCTGACTTCTGTGTTGCTTACACACTTGCTCATACAATAAATAAATAAATAAGATTTAAAAGTTTTCAAGAGATTCTTACCTTTAACAAGCCCTTGCTCTATGACTATGACATTAATATATTCCAAAACTAGGAATGTGCTCTGAATAGGGAAATGTATAAATTCTTATAAGAAAACAAATAAACAACCTCCCTCGAACCCCACCCGTTACTTACAAATCACGTCCTGACTCTCGCCTGTGACTTTCCACGAATCTCCATGGCAGCTCGTGCATCCACTTCACGTTCAGACCTTGCCTTTGATAGACGTGTCCTCACCCTGTGGAGAATCAGGAAGGAGAGAGTCACTGTGTTTACTCACGTGACCTCGGAGGCCTGGTTGATCTGGGAAGTACATGGACAAGGCTTGGGATGCAGCTGTCCTAACCTGCCCTGGGTTTCTTCCAACTCTCTTGGCAGAGTCCTTGCATCCCGTTGAGCATCATAGCTTTAGGGTGCAGGTCTTGGGGCAATGCTTTGCGTGTTCATTTTATTAATCTTACATTGACTTTATGAATGTCACCCTTGACCCTTATTTTGCAACGAAAGTGTCTGAAGTTAAAAGCAACTTCCTAATGAAGTGCAAAGGGTGGGATTTGAATCCAGAACCAGACAACTGAGAACTTCTTAATCACTAGGATGTACTGAGTCGCTCCCATCTCCAGCTCTTTGAGACAGGTCTCATTATGTAGTCCTAGCTAGCCTGGACTGTGTAGACTAGGCCACCCTTGGACTTCTGGTGATCCTCCTGTCCCAGCATCCTAAGTGCTGGGGGTAAAGGTATATACCATCATGCCAGGCTCTGAGCTACTCTTTGTATTCTTCATTTCTTATCCATTTCAAAAATAAAAGTTATCGCAAAAAATAGTCCGAGTGACTACATTTCTTTTACTAGTCACCGTTCAATGTCATTTATCAAACGGACTATTGATTTGTCTTTATGAATGTGCCCATACCGGATGATATTCTGTCCATTTATTTTTAAACATAAGAAATATCTTCAACTACCACTGGGACACAGGCCAAGTCGGAACAGCATGAATGACACCCCTTTCTAAGATTAGAGCACTGTGATGACAGTCTGCCCTTGCTAGTTGCTGTCAATCATAGTCCAAGGCAGCCGGGACCGATATAACAGGTTACTAGAGACGAGGCTTCTAGAACACCAGGCATTTGTTCTCACAGCTGTGGCCTCTTGAAGTCCAAGATTAAGATGCTTGCAGATGCCCCACCAGGGGAGAGCTGCCCCATATTCCTCACGTGGTGGAGCAGGCTCTCTGTTATAAGGACGTTAATCTCACTGGGCAGTTCCACCTTTATGATCTGTCTTTCAGAAGTTCACCTTGTGATGCAATCTTGGAGATTAGGGTTTAATGTGGACTGGTGAGGGACACAAACATGTTATCCTCAGGAGTCATGACTGATATGTGAGTGCAGAGGGAATTGCTGCAAAAGTAGTGACAGGGGGTGAGGGTGAGTGGGTGGGGATTACCAGACACTTGAGCTTTTTCACCAACGAGAAGTTTGGTGGCATAGGCAGAAAGCCACACCCAGGCAGTTCAGTGGAAGGGTCAAAGCCCTGCAGTTGAGGGAGAGAACCTGAAGGGCCTGAGTGTGGCTTTGAGGGGAGAAAGCCTGGCTTTGAAGAGCCAAAGCCTGGCCTTGAGGAGAGAGAACCATGCCTTGAAGGTGCTTCTGGGTTTGATTTTGAACAAATACACATGACACCTGTGGGTTTGGATTCCCAGAGACCTGCCCGGTAGTAAGAAGGTTGCACGAAGGGCCCACTGCTATCCTGGCTGTGCAACCGCAGAGCTGTGTGGTCCACAGTCATGGTCTTGAGCTGCCATTGAGTGGGCTTATATCTCCAAGGCTTCTTACCCACTAAAGGATCGGAAAGAAAGCTCTGCTGTTCCTATCTGCTCTTTATAGCATAAAAGTTTGCATTTTTACTATTCAGTGGATTCCGCCCAAACTGCTTAATTCCAAATGCTTCATTGCCCTCAAACAAAACCTTGTGGCTAGTAAGTAGACACTTCTATTAGACCCCCTGACAACCATAGATCTGTTTGTACGTCTGTTTGCCTATTCTGAACATTTTATGTTCACAGAGTCAAACAYCGTGTGGACATTTGTTTCTTCCTTCTCTTAATGAGCTCACTATTGGTAAGGCTCGAGTTGTAGCGTGCAGAGGACTTCATTCCTTTTACTGGCTGAATAACATGCCTCATTTTCCACGTTTTTCCATTTGTCCCTTAATGGGCATCGGGGGTAGTTCTGCCTTTTGGCAGTTCTGAATAAATTGGTGAGTCACATTCTTCTCAAAGTAGAACCATATTCTCAATTTTTTTTTCGGGGGGGGGGGATTCTACCTAGGAACGGAACTCCTGGACTCTGTGGCAATTCTAGGCGAGCTATTTTAGGAACATCCTCACTCCTTTACATTTTAGGTCTGCCCAAGTTGGAGAGCTTCCATGTCTGCGGAGTATCTCCAACACCAGGGATTTCTCTCTATCTGTGGAATCTTTTGGTGCTTTTATTCCCTTTCCCAATAACATGCTGTTGTGTTTGCTGGGCGTTCATTGCCTGTTTTTAAGTTTGAGTCCTTGTCTAGTTGTTGAGTGATACGAATTCCTTACATACCCCAGATCCTGCTTCTTATTGGATAGACCATGGTTGTCATTCAGTGTTAGTTCTAGCCAACAAACCTAGGACTTGCCCACGACAGCCAAGCTCTCCATCCCTCAGCTGTCCCTTTGACTCTGGCATATGGTTTCTGATAACATTTTCTTCCTTTCCTGGGTTATCTTCCACATTTTCAAAGGTTTATTTCATTTTAACCTATGTGTATGCATGTGCGGATGCCTCTCTGGGTTTGTGTATCATGTGTGCAGGTGACCTTGGAGGTCAGATCTCCTGGAACTGGGTTTACAACTGGTGGTTGTGAGCTGCCCAACATGGTTGCTGGGAGCCAAACTTTGGTCCTCTAGAAGAGCATCTGAGCTGTCTTAACTTCTGAGCCATCTCTCTAGCTCCACTTTATAACCTTTTTAAATAATAGTGTTCTTGGAGGAACACAAGTTTTAATTTTAACCAAACTCAACTTGACTCTCTTCTTGCTCCTGGTTTTGCTGCATTGTCCCTTGCTGTGCTGAGGTCTACAGAACCGCCTGAAATCTACCCTGCAGCTCCGGGACTCCCTCCTGCAATCATGTCAAATCACTAAGTCCTCAGGGAGCTTTGAAATTCATTTACAATAGCTGGGTGCCCCAGCGTTGTGCGGTTTTGCTCAGAATAATGAGCCTTTCACCTTCTGGTCCTGCTCATATAAAGAAGACTCCTTCATTATCCCTGCATATATGCACTTCTAATTATATAATATATGAAAATATTTAATACCTACAATAGATTAATAAAATTGAAAATTTAATGTGCGTACATTAGCCATACCCATATTAGTATGGAGAAAAATCGCCTTCAAAACAATGTTGGAATGCCAGGGGTGGCATGAGGAAGATGGAGATCAAAGAGAGGAATTTAAAACTATTAAATTTGGAAAGTCATATTCGTGATTTTTTTCTATTGGAGCAAAACATATATAACACAAAATCCATCACCGTGATGACTTAAGTTGACAGTGACAGGTATAAGCGTGCATTTGTTTATTCATCAGAACTCTTTGCAGTTTGCAGATCTGAAGCTTTATCCCGCTGAGCATCCTCAGGCCCAGCCCAACCCCGGCCTTGGCAGCCCTAGGGTACTGCTGGTCTCAGCGCCACGGGCATGTCATTAGGTCATAACTGGAAGCTGGCACTGCCACGTTCCTGTAACTGGCTGCTTCCACTCGCCATGACAGCCTCAGGGTACACTCGTGTTAGGGCACGGATAGAACGGCCTTCTTCTGACTGAATACTACCTCACTGCTGAGACTACGTTCCTCTTCTCCTGGTGCTGTGTGCTAGGTGAGCGCCCACCACCAAGCCACACCCCCAGCCTCCAACCACCAAGCCACACCCCCAGCCTCCCACCACCAAGCCACACCCCCAGCCTTCAACCACCGGCCACACCCCCAGCTTCCAACCACATTTTGTTAATCCATTCTTCACGGGGCTACCGGCCCTCTAAGCTGGGTGCATTCGAATCTGCTCTACCCCCCACCCCAGGCCTCTGGTCTCCAACCACCAAGCCACACCCCCAGCCTCCAACCACCAAGCCACACCCCCAGCCTTCAACCACCGGCCACACCCCCAGCTTCCAACCACATTTTGTTAATCCATTCATCACCTGTGGACATGATGGATAATTTTGTTTTGACTGTAGTATCAAAAACATCTCTTTGTGCTCCTGATTTTAGTTCTGACTGCCTACCCAGAGGTGGAATTGCTGGATTATTTGATAACACTGCTATACTTAATTTAAATTTTTTTTTTTTTTTTTGTAAACAGGGTCTTGTGGGGAGGGGGATTAGGATAGGAGGTTTGCAGAGGGGAAATTGAAAAGGGGGATAACGTTTGAAATGTAAATAAATAAAATAACCAATTAAAAAAAAGAAAAAAAGAGGACAGGGTCTTATAAGTCCAAAATGAGCTTTAGACTCACTATGTAGCCGAAGTTGGCCTTGAACTTTGGGACCTCCTGCCTTTACATCCTGAGTGCTGAAATTACAGGCACACACCATCACATCCAGTGTGTGCAGCTGGAGATTGAACCTAAGACTTAGTATGTGCTGGGCAAACACAACTGTGCCATGTCTCCAGCCCTGTTTTCATTTTAAAAGATTTATTGTTATTAAACCTACTTGATCTGTACAGGTATTTTGCTTGTCCATAGGTCTGTGTATGTGCAAGCCTTGTGTCCCTGGAGGCCAGAAGAGGGTTTTGATCCCCTGGAATGGGAGTTATGGGTGGTTGTAAGCTACCGTTTGGGTATGGGAGTTGAATTCAAGTCCCTTGGAAGAGCAGTCAATGCTCTTAATGGCTGAACCATCTCTCCAGGCCTTTCTTACTTTTCAGATGTATATTTGTGCTTGTTTCTGTGTGTGGGTATGTCCATGTTAGTGCATCACCCAAAGAGACCAGAAACAACAGATCTTTAGATCTAGAACTCAAGTTCTTGGGTGGATCCACTCAATATCGGTGCTACAAACCGAATTTAGATCCTCTGCAAGAGGAGTAGATGCTCCTAACTGTTGAGCCATCTATGTAGCCCCTGTTTTTAGTTTTTTTAAAGACCACCAAATGGTTTCAGCAGTAGGTATGCTGTTTTATCTTAGAGCAGAATAAAGGGTTCCTATTTTCCAACATATGACTTTTTAAAAAATCTTCTGCCTCCATTTTCTTCTTCCTCTTCCTCCTGTTCTTCCCCTTCCTCCTCCTCATTTGAAATGAAGTCTCACTGTGTTTTCAACTCTGGCTCCAAACTCTTGGGCTCAAGTGATCCTCCTGCCTCAGCTTCCCCAGGAGGTAGGCGTACAGGTGTGTACAGTGATACCCAACTGTTTTGGCTTTTGTTCTGATAGTAGCTATCCCTGTGGGTATGAGGTGACATCTCATTGTGGGTTTGATCTGCATTCCCCTAATGATTTGAATGGGTGGCGTCATCATCTTTTCAACTGCTTCCTGGCCATTCACATATGTTCTCTGGAGAAATATTTGTTCACTCCCTTGACAATTTTTGAGTTAGATTGAACAATTACTATGTTATAGAAGTGTGTCCACATGCCAACTATTAGGGACCATTTAACAGACACACTATTTGCAAACATTTCACCTTTTCTATGGCTTTCTTTTGCACTGTGTTGATTATGTACTTTGGTGAAAGGGAGTTTTTTTTTTTTTCTTGAAAGATTTATTATTACATCTAAGTACACTAAAGCTGTCTTTAGACACACCCGAAGAGGGCATCAGATCTCATTACAGATGTTTGTGAGTCACCATGTGGTTGCTGGGATTTGAACCCAGGACCTTCGGAAGAAGAGCAGTCAGTGCCCTTAACCGCTGAGCCATCTCACCAGCCCCCGGTGAAAGGGAGTTTTAAAGACAATTTTGATTTTGGAAACTACATGACAAGAGGACCTTAGATGACTGATAAATACGATGGTTGGGTTTGAATGCCAACTTTACACAGCACAGAATCTCCTGGAAGGAGAGCCTTAATGAGGAATTATCTAGATGAGGTTGGCTTGTGAGCATGTCTTTAGGGGAGTGTCCTGATTGTTAATTGATGTTAGGAGACCCAGCCCATTATAGGTGGGACCATATCCTTTGCAGAGTGATTCTCTTCCTCTCTTCCTCTTCCTCCACAGTCTCAAGTAGCACAGGCTAGCCTTGAACTAGCTATGTAGTTGAAGATGACCCTTAACTTCTGATCTGGCTACTTCCACTTTCCAAGTGCATCACCATCCTGACGTACAGTTTCCATCTCAAGAGGGTGTTAAAATCAGGAAGAACAATCTTTCGTCTTTCATTGTGAGTCATAGCCCATTCTTGCCCCATTCCCCTTCCTGCCCCATCTCCCTTCAAGGCCCACAGGAGACTTCCATGCAGGAAATGCTTTACTTTCCAACCTTGAGCTTGTCTATCAGCAGAGAACTCCACTGTCACCGTGTGGTTGCCACCAGTGAGGATTCATTGCAGCACACCAGCAAAGATATCTTTACAATGACTTTTTTTTTTAAAACAATAACCTCTGTGGTATTTTTTAGTATAATTGAGTATAGTTTGAAGTTCTCAGGGAACATTCAGTGACTACTCCCTGAATGGAACTATCCAGGTTTAGAAGCTTCTGGAGCAATATGGAACCATTATAAAGCTTTTCAGGTTTTCTTAGGGTTTCTATTGCTGCAATAATAATAATAAAAAACACCACGATGGAAAAGCACGTAGGAGGGAAAGGGTTTATTGGGCTTATGTAGTATATCACTGAAGGAAGCCAGGGGAGGAATGTGGGGGCAGGAGCTGATGCAGAGGCCATGGAAGAGTGTTGCTTACTGGCYTGCTCCTCATGGCTTGCTCAGCCTGCTTTCTTATAGAACTGGGCCACCTTCCCAGAGATAGCACCATCTACAATGAGCTGGGTTTTCCCTTGTTTATCACTAATTAAGAAAATGCTCAGCCGGTCAGTGGTGGTGCATGCCTTTAATCCCAGCACTTGAGAGGCAGAGGCAGGTGGATTTCTGAGTTCGAGGCCAGCCTTGTCTATAGAGTGAGTTCCAGGACAGCTAGGGCTACACAGAGAAACCCTGTATTGAAAAACCAAAATAATAATAATAATAATAATAATAATAATAATAATAATAAATGCTTTACAGGCTGGGCCACAACTGGATCTTATGGAGGCATTTTCTCAATTGAGATTTTTTTCTTCTGTGATAACTATAGTTTGTGTCAAGTTGACATAAATCTAGCCAGCACACAGGA
>BDUI01019447.1:0-10011 GCA_002335545.1 Apodemus speciosus
GAGTCCCCAGAGGTCTTAAACTTGGGGTTTCCCGGTTGCCCGAGCTAGCTTGGTGCAAGCTGGTAGTAGCAAAGATGGCAGCGGCAGGGAGAGCAGGATTCCCCCCAGGGCGCAGAACCCGTGCCTGTCTGGCCTACAGGAACCACTGTTCTACTCAGTTCCTGAGCGCAGATTACTGCCTGGCTGTTTGTGTACCCCGGGATCTTAAACTCAGTATAACTCGGGACAACACAGGTACCTGGTCCTTCTGTCTGGTCCAAGCAACATTGAGGCAGGCTGTGGTGGAGGGCAGTGCAAGATCTCCTCCAGGGCTCAGAGCCAAGCCCGGCTGGCCCCCAGGGCCTGCTGCTCTGCTTAACTCTTGAGCGCAGATCGCTGTCTGTTGGCTCGAATCCCCAGAGGTCTTAAACTTCTGTATATATGTTTATATACACACATATATATATATACCCACACACATGCATACTCTTCCAACTTTAGATATAAGCAATTAATTTGTATATCCTTGCTTAACAGAAATAAATATTTATTAAAAGTTTTAATCTTATAAAAACATCAAAATTATCAATTCATATATTTGCTTCATAATCTCACATAATTGCTGCCTCTATGTAGATTTTTTTCTGATAATACATTGGCAGCTAGTACTCCAATATATTAATTTCTGAAGGTAGATTTCACTACATTCATAGAATAGTTAATTCCTCAAATCCATAATAAACTCACAAAACTCAATGGCAAAGGATGAGCTGATTAAAAAGTGACCTTATGGCTTTATTAGCCATATTTCTAATGATATTCAATAAGGCTGAAGAGATGGCTCAGTGGTTAACAATACTACTCTTCCAGAGGACCCAGTTTTGATTGCCAATATTTATATATCAATTTAAAGCATATGTATTCCCAGTTCTAGTTTTTCCAATGCCTCTTTTGGCCTCTATGTGCACCATGCCTCATTTGTGGTCCACAGACATATGTACATCCAGAGAAGACTCATGCATTATAAAGTATACAATGAAAAACATTTTTTAAAAGGGACATTTGCAAATATTTCATAGAGACCAAAAGTGATGCTCACACATCTCAAAAGATAATGAAAATCAAGCTTCTATTGTGATATATTTTATATTGCTCAGTGTTCTGTAATGAAAGAAAACTGATAGAATGAATGTATATAAACATAAGAATGACATTTTCTAGAGTATGAAACAAGCTATGGTCCAAATTTTATTATTGTTATTAATCATTTTATTCATTTACATTTCAAATGATATCTTCCTTTCAGGTTTTTTCCTTGACAACCCCCCCCCACACCTACCCCATTGCCTCTATTAAGGTACTCCTCCACCCATTCACTCATTCCCACCTAACATTCACCTACACTGAGTCATCAAGCCACCACAGGACAAAGGCTCTCTCCTCCCATTGATACAAAAGAAGGCCATCCACTGCTAAATGTGTAGCTGGAGCCATAGATCACTCCATGCATATTCTTTGGTTGGTGGTTTTGTCCCTGGGAGCTCTGGTTTGACCTATTAGATGATTTTGTTCTTCCTATTGGGTTATAAACCCTTCTGCTCCTTCAGTCCTTCCACTAGCTTTTCTATTGGCGTCCAGAGGTTCAGGCTGATGGTCTGCATCTATATTAGGTGGGGGCAGAACCTCTCAGAGGAGAGTCATATCATGCCCCTCTTAGCAAACAATTTTTGTCATCGGCAATAGTGTCTGGGTTTGGTGTCTACAGATGGGTGAATAACTAGGTGGCGTAGTCTCTGGATGGCCTCCTGGAATTTCTGCTCTACTTTGTACCTGTCCTTCCTTTGGACAGAAAAAATTCTGGGTTAAAAATTTTGAGATGTGTGCGTGGAACCCATAGCTCAACTGGGGGCCCTTCCTATCTACTGAAAGTGGTCTCTATAGGTCCTATGTCCACATTTGGGGTATTTCTGCTAACGCCATTCCCCTTCCTGGGAACTTCTCTGTTCCCTGGAATCTAAGACTTTCTAGTGGCTACCCCTAGTTCCTCATAACCCACTGCTACATATTTCTATTCAAATTCCTGAACCTCTGTACTTCTCTTCTGTCCCTTCCCATACCTGATCCAGCCCCCCCTCCCCTTTCCCTTACCCTCCTCCCTACATCCATGGTACCTCCCTCCCTCTGACTCCTGTGATTATTTTGTTCTTCCTTCTATGTAGGATTGAAGCACCCACATTTTGGTCTTCCTTCTTCTTAAGCTTCATGTGATCTGTGAGTTGTATCATAGATATTCCTATCTTTTGGCCTAATATCCATTTATCAGTGAGTACATACCATATGTCTTCTTTTGTGTCTGGGTTACCTCACTCAGGATGACTTTTTTTTAGTTCCATCCATTTGCTTGTGAATTTCATGAAGTCATTGTTTTTAATAGCTGAGCAATACTCCATTATGTAATGGTACCACATTTTCTGTACCCATTCCTCTGGTTCTGTGTTTCTTATGTTTTCTTGGGATTCTTATGTTGCTTGGGTTGGTTTCTTATGTTTTTTGGATATAGTTACCTACCTTCGGTAGGAGTATTCATTCCATTATCCTCTGTAGGGTTGGATTAGTGGAAAGATAAAGTTTAAATTCGGTTTGTCATGGAATATCTTAGTTTTTTCATTTACAGTTATTGAGTTTTGCTGGATACAGTAGCCTGGGCTAGCATTTTTTTCTTATTTTGTTCTCTTATGGTCTGTATTACATCTCCCAAAGATCTTCTGGGTTTTAGAGTCTCTGTTAAAAAGTGTTATGTAACTCTGATAGGTCTGCATTTATGTGTTGCTTGAAAATTTTTCCTTGCTATTTTTACTATTTTTTCTTTGTTCTCGGGAATTGGTGTTTGATTTTTATACGATGGGAGAAATGTTTTTCAGGCCCAATCTATTTGGTGTTCTGTAGGCTTCTTGCATGTTTGTGGGTGGGTATCTCTTCACTTAGGTTATGGAAGTTTTCTTCTACAATTTTGTTAAAGATATTTACCAGCCCTTTGACTTTGCAATCTTCACTCTTTTCTATACCTCGTACTCTTAGGCTTCATCTTTTCATTGTGTCCAGATTTCTTGAATGTTTTGAGTTAGGAGCTTTTTACTTTTTGTATTTTCCTTGAATATTGTGTCAATGTCTTCTATCATATCTTCTATGCCTGAGATTCTTGCTTCTATCTCTTTTTTTCTGTTATTGATGCTTGTGTCTGTGACTCCTGCTCCCTTTCCTAGGTTTTCCATCTCCAGGGTTGTCTCTCTTTGTGATTTCTTTAATGTTTCTATTTCCAATTTTAGATCCTAGGTGATTTTGTTTAATTCCTTCACCTCCTTGATTGTTTTTTTTCCTGTGTTTCTTCAGGAGATTTATATGYTTACTTCTTAAGGGCATCTATTTGTTTACCTGTGTTCTCCTGCATTTTTTTAATGTTATCTCCTTTCCTCATTACCCCTCCCAAAAACCCCTATCCCATTCCCCCTCCCCCTGCTTGCCAACCTGCCCCCCTTATACTTTCCTGACCTGGCATTCCCCACCGTGGGGCTTCGAGCCTTCACAGGACCAATGGCCTATCCCCTCAATGATGTCTGAAAAGGCCACCTCTGCTACATATGTAGCTGCAGCCATGGGTCCCTCCATGTGTACTCTTTGGTTGGTGGTTTAGTCCCTGGAAGCTCTGGGAGTGCTGGTTGGTACATATTATTGTGCCTCCTATGGGGCTGTACTACTCAGCTATTAGAAACAATGAATTCATGAAATTCTCATACTGTTTCTAAGGACAGCAGCTGCTATGATCCAACCACCCATCCTCTTTCTCTCTGGCCTTTTCTCTGTTATTTAGTAGTTGTTTTTGTGGCAGAGGCATGTTAGGAGTTCCCATTCTTCCGATGTAGTCCCATTACAGTCGCATATCACCAAGTTCAGAAACTACCCACAATTCACCTAAGGGAGTTATTTATGTCCTTCTTAAATTGAGCCTCCACAGGACTAAGGAACTCCTCTCATTGATGATGAAGGACAACATTTGAAATGTAACTAAATAAATTAACCAATTAAAAATCATCACAAGTCCCATCTTTTCTCCAGAAGTATTAAATAAATAAATGTTTTAAAGCAACAACAACAACAACAACAATAATAATAGTAACAATAACAATAATAACAAAACAATGTCTGCCTCTTCCCAGCCCCGAAGTTCCCTATCATCTCCATGAGATGGGATTTTAGAGTTGAATCTTGCTGTTCAGGTGTGTTTGGGTATCCAGGGCTTGCTATGGTGGCAGAATGGGGTTCTAATGTTGCCAAGTAGCATTTGTTTCTGTTGCTTATATTCTGGTGCTTGCTTCTTATCTGGTTATCTCTGTGTTAGCTAGCCTTGCTGTCTCTGACTAGAGCCTGTCTGTCCTATGAGCCTAATTATGTTGGACCTCCTCGGGGCCAGATTGTGTCTGTGTGCTGTAGGGGTCTGGAGATCCTGTTCAGTAAACCTGGCTGTGTCAGAGCTCCTTGGGGTCAAGTTGTCACTGGGTGTGTGTTGGGATGGAGCAGGGAGCTGGAGCACAAGATTCAGACACATGCCAACCGGAAAGGAAGATGTGTCTCTGGCTGCGTGAGAGTTCTACCATCCCCTGGGTCCTTGAGGGTTCCAATTAGGCTAGATATTGGGACAGGATTTGAGGCCTCACCTGTGATCCTGTGTGTGTCAGAATTCCTAGAGTTCAAGCTGTCTCTGGATGCGGTCAAGTTTGAGGGTGCTGGAGCACGATCCACTCTTAGGCTCAGGTGCAATCAGGAAGGCTGGCCCAACTTTACTAACAATGGCTGTTTCCTAATGGAAAGTCCACTAGTCCAAGAATTGTTCTGTCTATGAGGCTAGGTGTTTCAGCTGGTCTTCAGTATATGGTGGACTCCAGAAGTAGTAGACTCTGATACTAGCAAAGGAATGGATTTGAAGTGAAAGTGAGGACAAGCAGGCAAAGATCAAGTGTCTCCTTCTTCTACATCTCTTATATAGTATGCCACCAGAATCTGAGCCCATATATAAAGTGGAATTCCTCTCGAAAGGGGAAATCATTTGAAATGTAAATAAAGAATATATCGTATAAAAACATAAGATTTTAGGTGCATCTTCCCTTTAATCAAGAAACATCACTCTCAGGTGTTCCGAGGTACTTTGGTTTTAGTTAATTTCAGATGTAGTCCAGGTAACAACAAAGAATATCCATCACATATATCACAGTCACAAAAATGATGACAATCTTTTTTTTTTATTGGATATATTCTTTATTTACATTTCATTTCCCTTTTTCCTGGTTTCCCCACCCCCGCAATGTCCCATATGTATTTTTCCCTCCCCTCCCCCCACCCCNCCCCTCCCCCCACCCCCTTCCCCTATTCACCCCTTCTCACTTTCCTGTTTTGGTATTCTCCTACACTGCTGCATTGGGCCTTTCGAGAACCTGGGTCCACTCTTTCCTTCTTGTCGGACAGCATTTGGTAGGTGGATTGTGTCTTTGGTGTTTCAAGATTCTAGTGAAATTATACAGTGATCAGGATAGGGATAAATAATAATGATTGTAAAATGCCCATAGGAATGTAAATATTACAATATGGTGAATACTTATAAGACTAAAAATATATGTCATATTACCTAGCAATTTCCATCAGATATGTATCCAAAGAAAATAAATGCTGAAGCTCAAAGATACATGTGTATGCTCATCCTCATAATGATGATCATGATGTTGTTGTTATTGTTGTTTGCTTTTTTATTGTTTTATTCAACAACAAGTATGACTTGGAAGAAATCCAAATACATACTGGGAGATAACTGGAGGTAAAAATGCAGTATACATATAAAATAGGGGGAAAAAGAATTAAAGAAAGAAAGAAAAGTAGGTATCGTAATACATGGAATTAAATAGAAGATTGAGTCTATCATAAAATTGAAATTATTGTTAAATTTAACTTACATAGGTGTGCAGAACAATCAAATAAGCACAAGAAGAAAATTTAATATAGCAGCTTCCAGGGACTGAAGAGAATGAGAATATGGGGAGTTGTGTTTAATGGATCCAGAGGTTCAGTTTTACATGAAACAGTGGACAATAGTATTTGGGTGGTGATGATGTCTGCTCAGCAATGTTGTTTACTGACATTGAAGCATATGTTTAAAAACTCAGACATTAAATGTCATGCAACAAATCATTTACATATTAACTTTAAAAATTAATAAATGCTCTGAAATTTAAAAACAACAATTAGTATCACTACTGAGTAAGTTTGAATGGAAAATATAGTTTGGAACAAAATGATCTAAATGCATGTTTAAATATCACATTCTGAGGTTGAATTTTTACCCAAAGGAGCCATCTGCTCTTAGATTCAAAATTGTGTAAGTGTTAGTTTGTAAGTAATTGTTATTCTCACATGGATTCAAAGCAGGCCTTCCAAACATCACAGCTTACAATAAACAACTGAACCAATTAACATGACAGAAGGTATATATTAGGTTGGATTTTCACAACTGAGAAAAGCTATTGAAATAAAAAGATCCAGATGCTAGCACAACCTGAATTTCATTCTCTTTAGATACCCTCAAATTGTATCTGATATGTGATATTTTATCCAAATTATTATTTAATGCATAAAGGGTTACATTTTTCCTGTATTTGAAAAGGCTAGGACACACCTGTGAGGGAATCTGCTTGCCAGTGGCATTAGAATGACAGCTGTCTGAAGATGTGGGAAATAAATTGTTTTTAAATCTCACATACCAGACTCATTCAGACAACTTTATCTTAAAGAGCATTGAGGGGAAATATTAAGCAAGAGACTTACATTTAAACTAGTAGTTTAGGTAGTATTTTAGGTAGTATAAGGAGAAAAATTTAAAGTACAGAGGCCACTAACATAGCCCATAGATACTTATGTTTATTTTGATCATTAATGCCCATTTGCAATGCATAGTTTGGCAAGTATTTAATGATGACATGTGAGTTTCCTAAATGGTTGTTCAACTTTAATCATTTTAAAATATCTTTGGTTAAACATTAAAAAAAAAAACAATATATTTTTTTTAACAAAAAGAAAGGATTGATAAAATTAGATAACAAGAAGTTTTCTGCTTTGATAGTACTTATTGGGCATAGGAATTTGAGCAACTTCAAACCCATGTGATCAAATGAACAACACTCATTTAAATTATTCAGGCTAGTCATTCATTCTAAAGCCAGGATTTGTGTCTGTGGTTAGGGATGGGGTGGGGCTTATCTGAGGTAATAAGAGGATGGGATGAATAATTTGAATTATCCAAACAATTCAGATTCAAAAAGTACTTAATAAAATTCCATGACTTTTGGATGTGAAAGAATGTTAAGAGCGATCTGTGAACCACTTCAGTTCTTATCCTATAGTGATATATCTCTGAAGATGTTGACTTGTCCCAAGAATACTTGCTAAGAAAGAACCTGCTACACACATTAAATTCATTAAAATTCCTAGGCAATGGAATAATCTGATCCAGTCAGGGCCTGTCCTAAGAATTATAGATGTAAATATATGTTACAAACATTATTATTCCCAGAAAACCTATTTAGCATTCTTAAGGCTTATCATTGTTGTTGTTGTTGCTGCTGCTGCTGCTGCTGCTGCTGCTGCTGCTGCTGCTGCTGCTGCTACTTATAGGTACTTCTAATGCAATTTGCAAATGACACATTGTGGATGATATGGGAATATATGTGTTCTTCAAATAATTTTCATAATCATGAATAAATATAGTTTTATTTCACAGGCCCTCTGAGCCTTTTTTGGATGAAATGGCTTTCTTTCCATTATCATAGTACAGTGAGTGCTTTGAAAAGTTTAGAAGGGCTTAGAAAAGTATATGTAATAGTGAACTGGTTGTAGTTATTGTGTGATTTGGAATGTCATTTCTTTTCCAGTTAATCAGGCCTTGTTAATCATGCCTTCCCGGGTTGCATACTGATATTTCCACTAATAGTTTAATTCTCAAAATAATTGRATGAATTTTACTCGTTCAACAATACTTACTGATCATGTGATTTAGACCTAAAATTGTATTCTTTATAAAACATAAAACATACAAGATGGTTCTTCTCAGATTTCAGTTTATTAAAGAATAGGCAAAATCAATCATTTCAATTTGAGAATACTGAATGCTCAATGTTAGAACATCCTAAGGAAAGAATATAAAGGAAAGGCATATACTTTTACATTATATGGGAAAGTAAGACAAAAGTGTAAAATATTGAGTTACGAAGTTCATGTATAGTATAACGGATAAGAAATGATTGAAGATAGGACATTTGTTTTAGTAACCTGTCAAAGCAGAATTATACTCTTGAATGAATATATATGGACAACATAATCGAGAGTAGAAAGTTAGACAATATTTAGAGGTAAAAGAAGCTTTCATCACAAATAAAAATGCTAATCTTCATCACTGTGGTGGTACTGAAATTATTTAAATACACAAATAGCTTCATCAGGTTTTAAATTTTTAGTCTCACTTCAGAAGACAGAAATTATGCCTAGTTGTTGAATGAAATATTAAAAAAGTATAACTGGCACATTCCCGTGCTTGTGCCTCTGCGCTGGCCAACTTGCCCGCCATGCACTAGTGGGCACTGACCAACCTGTTTTTGTTTTGTGGAGGTTATGACTATGGACTTCACAATCTCTCCACTCACCTCACTTTGTCCCACTGGTGAGTTGCTACCATGCCAACCTTGTGCTTCAAATTCCCCATGGCCTTTTTGGAGCACCTCTGGCAAACCCAGTGTTGCCACTGTACCTTTTTCTCTTAAACCCAGATGAGCTGCTGTGTGAAGGAAACCACAACACATAGTTTAGAAACAATGATAACTCAATCTTTGGGCTAAACAACTAAAACCTAATACTGTAAACCTTATCATAATCTGATTCCTCCAGTAGTGAATCCTTGAGGATCCTCCATGACCAAAAAATTCTTGCAGCTACACCTTACCTTTCTGCTGTCCCAGGTCCAAAAGGTACTAACTCTCTCCTGTTTCTTCTCTTCTGCCATCCAACCTGGAAGTCCTGCCTATTCGCCCAGTAATTGGCTCCTTTATTCATTAGGAGATTGGTTCACAAGAACATTACCAGGCCCATCCACAGCAACTAGTAATGTTCACTGGGACAATAACCTATGACTAATTAAGATATAGGCCTTAGGGAAGAACTTACTGCTTTTAGCATCTAAATAGGGCCTTATTAAAGTGTATATTATTTATTCATCTTTATAATTGAAGATTAGTGTATCTCCCGACTTTTATCAGAGAGGGTCTATTTTGCAGTAAATGATTTATACAGAGACCCCCCCCAACTGATCAAAATGCAAACAATAAGAAACTGTGAACTGCTCAGCCTTAAATGAGATATCTTGAACACATCTGTTCCTACCAAATCCCAGTGATCATCATAATAGAGAGTGCATATCGACTAAAACCCAGCCAGAGCAGAGATCTTGCTTGTTTTCTGTTGCTGTGATAAAATATTGAGGAAAAACGACTGGGGATACAAGGGTTTATTTGAGTTACAAATTTTCATCAGTGTCAATCAGACTTTGATGAAATAAAGGCCAAAGCTTAAAGAATAATGGTAGTAATCATGGGAAAAACTGCTTATGTTTTTGCTCATCTTGCTTATACACACAACTCTAAACCACCTGCTCATAGCTCAATGAAAGGTCTCTCTAACAGAAGGACAGAGCAAACATATGAAAGAATGTCCTCAGATGTGTTTCCCTTTTTTCAGGTGGGTCTAGTCCATGAACAAAATATATAAAAATATATATTAGTTACATATTATGGTAACACAACAAAAATGATAATAATGAATTTAGTAATATAGAAAGTGGTTTCAAATTACTTAAGTGGACTTCTTTTTTTTTTTAATGTATACATTTTTTTTATTGGATATATTCTTTATTTACATTTCATTTCCCTCTTTCCTGGTTTCCCC
>BDUI01019454.1:28505-44336 GCA_002335545.1 Apodemus speciosus
AGGCTCCAGTCTCCATGTTCGCCGTCCTGGATTTATCTGCAGTCTGTGTGTCTCTACATTGTGTCCAGCTCTTTTAAGTGTTTTCTGATTCAGAGTCTTTCTGAAATAAAGTCTTTCATGTTTACTAAACTTTCAAGTTCAATAAAAGGAGTCTCTTTAATTGTAAAAGGACAAACGTTGGAAGCCATGTGCTAATGGCTCTTGGCCATATGCCTGTGGGAAATGTGTTTGCTCAGATTGTAAGGCTGACTCTGCACCTACCCCAGTACAGGGCACATGATAGATGCTCAATAAATATTTACTGAATGAATGTGTGTGAGGCTTTAATCAGCAATCCACTTCTTGTGTAACTGGTAACTTCTTATCCTAATGATAGGCAAAAAGGAAATGGAGGGTTAATTACAATAATGACTCATATAATACTTTATGTTATTTTTACTATTGTTATTATTTTTTGAAACAGATTCTGTAGCTCAGGTTGGCCTGGAACTCACTATGTAGAATAAGACCACTAGGCTTATTATCCAAAGCTCAGTGTTGCAAATTTGTAAGTCCCTTTCCCAATACCTGCTGAGTGAACTTCTCTCAATGTCTTCTGTATAGACTTAGATACATAAACTGGAAAGACAAATTTAAAATACATAATCACCCCACATACCAGRGAAGGAGAAGATATCCTAGAAGCAGATGAGGTCATAGACACACTCTGAAAAGGCTCAAATCATCTTGGRCAGGCCCAGGAAAGAGGACTTCRTTCAGTAATTTGCATCAAGGTGAAGAACATTGAATTCCAGGAAAWTTTATTTGCTATAAATAATTTTCTGTTCTGATCCATTTCTGGTTTAAAAAGCAATACATGYTTTGATTAACAAGACCAGTGGAGCAAAGGTATATAATATGCTCTCCCCGGCTCCTTTCCCAGATGGTCACAATCAGCACAGCAGGGCATATTCCTCCATTATTCTCTCCCATGTCATTCATACACAATCAAACATACATGTGCATGTATAAAGTTCTGTTTTTATGCTAACATGAAATTACAGTGCATCTATTCCTCTCCACAGTGTACACAGAACATAGCTTTATATGCACAGTTATTCGTAAGAGGTTTGTTGAATTTGAACTCACATGTAAGTTACACTGCACAGGTCTTTACATGAGTTCTTTCATCCATCTTACAACATTCTTCTGAGCCACTTGGTATGTTTGCATGTTGAACTTATTTTTCTGTGATGTACATTATTTTAAAATAAAGAGAAACCATCATTCACTCAAGTATTTCYTGACTGATGGACATTCYCTGCATTTCTCTGGGCTATTGTTTCTTTTGAAAAGAAATTTGATTGCTAGAACCTGTTTCATTGGGCTTAACATATTCCATCTAAAATAATAAAGCTCTCAGTATATTCTAAATACTCAGTAAGTATAAACAACTCCTTTCTGTAAAATTCTTCACTGGTGTGCACACTCCTATTTCACATTAAAATATGCAAAAATAAGTTGGATATTTTCCCTTTCTGTCTTTTTGTTTCCTTATTCTTCAGATGATACATCACTGAGGTCTCTCTGTAGCTATATTAACCACTGCTCTTCTCTGTCATCTTAGCTTCCTTGTGAAGTATGACAAACCCTCATCCTGAACCTTTCTGACTTTTATTGCCAAGTAAAGATTCTATGGGAAAGAAGAGGCTTATGGATAGGGTAAAAGGCCCCTGGTGTTAGYATTCCTGGGCAGAAGCACTTATAGAGTTCCTGGTCTAGCTCTACAGGACATTCAGTAGAGTAGGTAGAGAAGGTAAGCATGATCAGACTGGACAGGTCACTGAAGGCAGCCACGAAAGGCCTTATGGTAGGCCATGGCAACATCAACTGAGAGAGTCTTAGTCTTCCCCACCTAGTATGCAGAACYTCATCCATCACTGCAYCTATCTAGCACACATCCAACGTCAGGAGTCTGGTGTAAACAATGAAGGTTTTTAAGAACATAGTTTGGTATGGCTGCAGGGAAATAACATACTTGTAGAAAGTTCTAGGAGGTAGCTCAATAATATTGTCTGTACAAATGGGCAGAGTACGGGGATTGAGGGAGGGAATAGATAGTCTTCTTGACCATTCTCTGGGGCTGGATCTCAGGGAGCATGTTAGTTGCCCAGAGTTGTATTAAGAAATGGAGGGCACAGGCAAACTAACTAGTGGGTGAGGAAAGGAGAGGAAACAGTGTCATTGTCTTAAGCAAACATTCCGCCCAGCTGCCTGTCGCCGGGCTGTACCGTGCAGACAGGTAAACAAACAATGAGACATAGTATGGCACTTGCTGCCATAATCTAAGTGCCAAAGTTCCTATGAAAGCTGTCAACAAATATTGGTGAATTGACTATTGGATGAGGCCTCTGAACTTTGGAACAAATCAGGAGAGAGTCCTTGCTTTTCTCCTAAGGAGACCGGAAGACTTCCAGAATAGTTGGGATTCAACAGGTCATAACATAAAGGGGAAGAAAAGAAAATATTCTCCAGCAGGGGCTTGCCACATGTAGAGTGAAAAGAATATGGTAAAGGTTGAAAGACTGACAAGCTTAGGACAGAGGGGATGAATGAGAATGACAGAAGGGGTGAGCTGAAGGGAGAGGAACAGACCTACGGGGCCTCTGTTGACTTGGTAAAGAGTGTGACTGTTAAGACAAGTAACAGTAAACAGTAGATGGTGKAGTACTTCAAGACACAGAATTCTCATAAATTGCCTGGTGGTTAAATAGAAGCATAACCTGATATTTCCCTACATTGTTTTGTTATACATTGAGAATCCATCTATCATCGTAAAATTCAAAGTAAAAAAATGCTCTAGAATTTGAAAGTTTTGGGGGAATAGATGCAATGTGAACAGAAAAGCTCCGTCCTGGTCATACATTGTCATTCACCCCAAAAGATAATGCAWAAAGTTTCTTGCCATTTTTTATGTATATTTGTGAAGTAAAATAAATTTAATATGCAGACTTGTRTTATTATCATCCCCAAGATACTTCATTCCAAAATATGAAACACTTTTCCTTGCAGATATTTCAGGTAAGAGATAATCAACTTGCACAGTGTTTTGATTTTTAGGACCATGTAGATGGTGCTGGCTCCTAGACCCTGAAGCCTTTCATAACCCTGTCTTTACTATCCTCAGATTTCACCAAGGCATTCTGGCCAGTGTGACTGAGTACAAGAAGGCCAGCTAGTGAAACTAAGACAGGACYGTGACTGGAAAGACGGGGAACTTGGACTTGGGAGAGTAACATATCCTTTACTGGGGATTCTATAAGCAAGGCAGTCGTGATTGGTTATTTACAGTCTCTGAGCAGTTGAGTCAATGAACTCTCCTATGATCATATCAGACAAAGGGGAAAGGAGGGTGCCAAGGACTTTTGAGTGTCTAGGGGCCTGGGGCCTGGAGTTCTCCTTCTTTGTGGCACAGGTTCTTCATGTGCTTCTCCCTTCACTCTCACGTCAGCCACTCTTCTTCGCATGTGTCCCTTATCACTTCTGTGCCTTGAAGAAGTTTTTGTGGGGTCGGCACTCACTTCTCCCACTAATGTGGTAAGTGCTCCCAATTTTGAATCGTGTTTCATATCACTAAAAATGTGAATATATCTTACCAATATTAAATACATTAATACACAGTTTTATAAACTTACTGTTTCCCTCTAAGATATGCTCAGAAAAAATAATTTTAGAATACTCAGATTTGGGTAATGGCCAGATAAATATTTTATGTTTTTCTTCTCAAACCAYAGAAGATCTTCTTGCCCATCAGTTGCAAAAGTCATTGATCACACTGTTTTCTGTGCTGAAAAACATAGTTAACGCTATAGATATGACAAGGTTTGTCCATGCTCAACCTTTTTAAGACTTTCAAGTGCAATATAGTCATACCTTTCCTTGGAGATGAGCCCTTTCTCGAGCTTTATATCAGGATTACTGCAGTTTAGCTGGTTGGCTGGTTTATCTGAACAAACTCAACACAGGCCATTCTCCAGGGATCAATCCTATCTTCATCCTGACAGCCGAGAAGCTGTTCCTAYATRCACCCTCATTCCTGTTCCAGCCTCATGCTTGGTACAAGTAAATCACTCTTTAGAACACAAAAAACACATACAATATTGTGTCAAGTGTCTGATGAGCTTTAGAATAAATAATGATTTTAAACCCTCTTGAACATATTCATCAAGTTCCCAGTATTCCAGTGATTATAACATGGTACAACAGTCTTAGATAATCATAAGGCAAAGGTTCTTTGCCCTTTCCAAAGAAACGACACATTTCACTGAAGTTGAGAAACTTGTCCGAAGTCACACAGTAGCCAGGAGACCCCTTTGTATCCAGATACAGCTGGCTTTGGAGTTCCTGCCTCCCACTCTAGACATGAMTCCTACTGTAGAACATTAGGAAATCAAAGTTTTAATCATGTTTAGTTGGTCTCATCACCTTCGCCATTTTATACCAGCTCCCTCATTGGTGATCTCTTCTCCCTCATATTCAAAGTTCCTAAGTGGGGATAAGACATTCACACCTACCCACTTCACAGGGCTTCTGGCTGGATTAAAGAGCTAATGTTTGCAAAATACTTTGAGCTTCAAGAAAAGCCAGGCGCCAGGAACTACAAAGGGTTTTAAGATGCTAGACTTTAAATCTCCTTAACAAGTTTCCATCTTTGGAGCTAATCTGGTACAGATCCCATTTCTTTTTTCCTTTCCAAAGCCCTGGATAGTGGCTCCCCTCTGTCCCTAAGAGCAAAAGTGATGCCTTTTCTCCTACTTCTTCCTCTTCCAGAACTTTCACCCCTTCCAAAACCTACCTGCAGTTACTTTAATATGTCTTACAGAATCCTTCTAATGTCTCCAGTCTTAGCTAATGAAGGCCCTTTAAAGAGCACTTCATCATTTCATTGCAAATATGAGGACATACAGAAAAGGAGAAGCAGGCACATGCCCAGAGATGAGTAGAAAGGTTGCTTAGAGGTCATGAATCTCAGGATGCACCTGAGGCACAAGTTTGGGGAGAAGCAACTTGACTCTCACTTCTCTCYCACAGACAGCTCTATCCGTATGCACCATGACTGCATCTACTGTAATGAARTGTATCTGAGCAAGAACAGACAGTGACAACCCAGGGCCAGATGCCTAGAACGGGGGAACAGCACAAAGGATGAAAACATACATAACTGGGTTTGTTTCCTTGGGTTCCYTCCTCAGCTCCATCTTTTTGTAATTGTGTGGTTTGTGACTGGATTTTACCCATCTATTTGCTGATCTGATTCCTTATTCTATGACACTAATCTCACTGTCACCTCTGTGCTTCATGAGATGGTCTATAGGCACMTGAACCTTGTCAGTATGGATTCTCCTCTGCTCTCATCATAGCAGGTATTAGCATTTACATGCACAGAGATCRCAGGAAACAGTTTGGTTACAGCTAAACAGATTTGGCTGAGGGAGAGTTTGCATTCTTAAGGAACATGATTTGGCCTTGTTAACCATTTGATAGGAGTCCATTGTTTGATCTTAACAAGGCAGCATGGAGTTGGTAGGAGTAGACACCATGTGATATGGTATTGAAGTGGGCCTGTTTTCCAAAGAAATAAGAGATTCAGAACAACCAATTGTAGAAGGAAACCTGGTCACCTTAGCTAGGATAAGTGGGCMTCTTGTATCTTCATCCTGTAAGGAAACTTTGAAATGAGTCTAGAGAAAGCCAATTTTATTGATTTTTCTAACGATGGGATTTTATGTATTCCAAGTAGAGTTTGAACAACCCCTGTAGCCAAGCATGAGTGGGCACCCATGATCTTCCTTCTTCCACTCCCGTGCTAGGATTACAGGAGTGTGCCACCTTGTCTCTCCTAATWGTATCATTAATTCCTTTTCTGACAATGGAAATTGGTAATTGGAAATCAATGTACTAAAGGGAGCAAAAKTGTCTGTCACTGAGGTTGTGATACATCTGAGCGTTTGCTTCTGTCTTCACCGAGGGCCCCAGCCCTCTCTGCRGATACACAGAGGCATCTTTCTYGAAGGGCYKTCTTCGCCTTGCTTTCTAGGAAATAAAGTGAATATCAGAACTCATCTTGCATCTCCTGAGTCTTTGCTGSCKGTAGCCTATTATAGTTGTTACACTCAGGCAGCACATTGTGGGGTGGCATGTCTTCTTATCCTTTCAGAGAAGGTCAGATCATAGAAACAATAAAACTGAAGTTGTCAACCATTTGTCTCAGCATCACACAAGTTGGGCAAACATGCAAAAACATGCAAATATGCCTGATGGGAATTTATTGCTCATGCAAGCGCTGACTTCAAGGCTGTTCCTTTTATCACTTGCACAGTTTTCCTGGTCTACTGATACCTGATCATGTCACCCTTTTCATTATTCTAGCTGCTGCTGCTGGCTGCTACAGTCACTGTTCCTCCTCCTTCTCTTCCTCCTCCCTCTCCTCTACTTCATCCTCCTCCCGCTCCTCCTGCTCCCCCTGCTCCTCCTGCTCCCCCTGCTCCTCTTGCTCCTCCTCCTGTTCTTCTTTCTGGTTTGTGTTTGACTGGGTTACCTGGTCTGACTCCATCCCACTCACTCTGTAGCCTTG
Source organism: Apodemus speciosus (assembly GCA_002335545.1). NCBI lineage: Eukaryota > Metazoa > Chordata > Mammalia > Rodentia > Muridae > Apodemus > Apodemus speciosus. The sequence continues at coordinate 35,119 of BDUI01019454.1, forward strand.
AACTCATGGTTATCCTCCTGTCACAGTCTTCTAAGTGCTGGGGATGATAGGCATGAATTGTTATACCTGCTCATCCCCGCTCATCCTGCTTCTTGACTGACCATGCTTCCCTGTASCCCCCAGGGTACCACTCCTCTCCATCTTACCGACTCTGAGTATTCTTCTATACAATTCAGTTCTATATGTTCATTTCCCACATCACCCTGGGCAATAATTCTCCATCCTTAAAATAATTCCATTAACCTGTACATGGCCTATCCATGTTGAGTCTGGTTAGGATCCAGGAAAGGATACGTAAATGAGATCTTACTTCTCCCTGGAGACATGGCATTAGGTAGCAGTAAGACTGTTGACAGAGAGGATAGAGCATTAGGAAGAAACATTATCACTGGGAGGAGGGCAACAAGCATCAAGAAAAGATGCCTAGAGGAAAGAAGCCACTGTGAAGCCCTTCAGACAAGAAACTTGGAACCAGGGACAGGACAGGCTATAGGTGGAGTGACACAGGCTGCATAAACATCAAGTGCACAGGTGGAAAGCTCTCGGCTTACACCCCCTGCTAGTACATTCTCACCCCAGCAAGGCTACCAGACCTGCAAGGAAAATAATACTGTGTTATTTTCTAACATAACCTGGNCCCCCAGGGTACCACTCCTCTCCATCTTACCGACTCTGAGTATTCTTCTATACAATTCAGTTCTATATGTTCATTTCCCACATCACCCTGGGCAATAATTCTCCATCCTTAAAATAATTCCATTAACCTGTACATGGCCTATCCATGTTGAGTCTGGTTAGGATCCAGGAAAGGATACGTAAATGAGATCTTACTTCTCCCTGGAGACATGGCATTAGGTAGCAGTAAGACTGTTGACAGAGAGGATAGAGCATTAGGAAGAAACATTATCACTGGGAGGAGGGCAACAAGCATCAAGAAAAGATGCCTAGAGGAAAGAAGCCACTGTGAAGCCCTTCAGACAAGAAACTTGGAACCAGGGACAGGACAGGCTATAGGTGGAGTGACACAGGCTGCATAAACATCAAGTGCACAGGTGGAAAGCTCTCGGCTTACACCCCCTGCTAGTACATTCTCACCCCAGCAAGGCTACCAGACCTGCAAGGAAAATAATACTGTGTTATTTTCTAACATAACCTGGSCCAGGGATCAATATTAGAGACTGAGAATAAATTTAGCTTACCTCTTATTTTGTATAATTTATGACGCTGTAAGGGTTTTATATTTTTAAATGGCTAGGAAAAATTACCCAACAGATCAGGATTACTTCATGACACATAAAAATGCTATGCAATTCAGATGTCAGCATCCATGCACATAGTCATATCAGRACCCAGCCACGCCTGCTGACGTATGCATTACCCAGCACTGCTTCTGGGCTATTGTAGTYAAAGTGAGTAACAGCAGGAGAGCATTTGGCTCATGAAGTCTAAATCATTTGTTATCTTGTCCTTTGCAGGAAAAGTCTATTGACCTTTGGCTTAGGCTAAAGAATCAGACTGCCGAGGCTCCAATTCTGAACTCTCTTTTTCCCACCTGTGTGACTTTGGAGCAATGATTTTTATCATCACTCCCTGTCACTCTTTTCTCATTTGAGGACAAACAAGTGAGTTGTTATGGAGACTGAGTTAGTACATCCTAACCCGGAAGGTTTAGAGTAGTGTCTTGCATATAACAAGCTCTCAATAGATGCTTCTCATTCCCTTTGAGGCAGAGGAGCTCAGCTGCAGGCTTGGTCTCTTTTCTTATTCAGAGGATATTTCTTGAAAGAATGAGACAGTGAGGAAGTGCATCGAGGTGTGAACTGAGACCATCACTAATTCCCTGCTGCTTTCCAAAGGGACAGAGAAGGGAACCCCAGCCTCCCATGCCTGTCCCACTTCCAAGCATCGCCAGAACATCTGCTAGTAATCTTGGTCTTGTGGCATTTTTTCCCTTCTGTTTTTGTTAATTTTTCAAAGAATCTTTGGGCTGTGGATGATGGAGGGGAAAGTCCAGGGTGAGGGGCAATGACTGTGGAGTGTGTGCAGTGGGGGAGCAACTAGTGTGGACTTTTTGACACGAGAGATAATGTTTCCAGAGAGTAATGGGCTCCAACATAAAAAAAAATATTCTCCAAGAAAAAGAGAACCAGTAACTATTTCTTGGAGGCTCCTTGGAGCACGGTAGGCAGATGGTGCATTTTAACATGAGAGACTTGTTCCCGCTTCCCGGGGCAGGCAGCACGTGGCCATGGGTCCCGAAAGGCAGCCTTGCTCATTCGTAGGCTGAATACTTCTGTGTAACAAGACTCTCCTGTGGCTTAGAAAAGGCTTTCAGTCGTCTTGAGACATCTGTTTTGTAAAAATCCGCCCAGCATGCTCAGAGCATCATCTGTATTCATCCTTCATGGTCAGTTTTATCTGCACACTGACTGAGACCCTAAAAATCTCTGAGTCAAATCCTGTCCTGCATCATTACCCACCGGCTTCTTGATGATTTTAGTTTCTATAATCAGTGCAATATTATCTTAAGAACCTCTCAAAGAGCCCAGTATGGAGTTCCAAACATTAGCCCAGAATTGGCCAGTGGGTTTTATTTTTTTTAACCAGTTATGTGTCCAGTTTCAGTGGACAAGAGGAGAAACAAAACCCACAACCGCAGTGTGGCTAAGTAATTGCTTTCAATGTACTGAACAGGCTGAGCCCTGAACTGAGTTGCTTTCAATGTACTGAACTGGGCTTGCTTCAAGCTTGTTCCTTGTTTACAGTTCCGCAGCTTATCCTGAGAGGGGGAAAGGGCACAGTGCGTGACTCTAATGCACTTACCTCCCAGTACATCCCGTACATCCCGTACATCGAGAACTGGAATCTCGCTTGGACGGTAATTACCGTGATTATAATTCCCCTGTGGAACTCGTAGAGTGAGCTCCCAAAGCAATTCCTCAAGCTTGTCAAACCACTGCCTTGATTTGCTTATGAAAGGCAGTTCTAATCAAAAGAGGTAATTACAATATTAAGTGCCAAGCCTTGGTGTGCAAACTTTTGAGTCATAGGATATTAAGCTTAATTGAACTGCATTGAAGGAGGCATGCAGCATCATGCACAGGACTCTTTGAGCTAATGTGAGCCCCAGCCTAAACCTTTACTCCACGAAAGTGGACAAATTACCTGATCTATTAGCCGCTCTGGAATCACTGTGTCATACGAGCTGGTGCACCTGCTTTAGGAAGCTCTTTCCTCTTGGAAGTTTTAATGCTCTATAGATTGATGCTTGAGATATCTTTTTTTTTTTCTTTTAGTCCTGCCCCATTTTGGTTGTAACCATATTAAGACTGGGCCTGGTATTTCACCCATAATTCATTTCCTCAATCATTCAGTCACTGAGTCATTCATTCATTCATTTGAGATATATTGGTATCTTCAGCATTTCAGGTGTTGTGATGGACCACAGTTGCTGAGATAAATTAAGTATGTTCTAAATCTTCTACAAACTCATAATTGGTGTAGAAAGTTAAGTCATCAAAAGATGATTAAGCTCTGATGTGAAAACGCTCTAATAAGAAAATGGTTCAGGAGGAGCAGAGGGAAGAGTCATACTTCAGAGATGACTGAGAAGGTACCTGCTGGAGGCACCAGACTCAAGAAAAGAGTGAACAGGAGTGAAAGGCTGTACCATGTCCCAGGAAAACGGAGCAAACTTGGAAAAGCATGAGAGAGGAAAAGACCACAATGTATTTCAGAATGCTTTGAAAACTTCACTGTGGTTCTTAAATCACATATTCATGCATATATTTATATACATGTGGCTCTGCATGTCCTCACACAGGCTCTGAAGTCCATCAGAGGCTCTGAAGGCAAAGTAAAGCAGATGGAAGGAAGCTTAGTCACTTAAAGACCATTCAGAAGACCCAGTCCTCAGGAAGGTCAGGACTCAAGCACTGCATTGTAAGGAAACTGTGCAAATAAGTAGAATCCACAAAGTCAGACACAGACCATCACTATTCAGAATGAATAGTGATGGTCTGTGTCTGAGTTTGGACTGACTAGCACTGAATAGCACCCCCACACCTCTACAAAGAGGTTTTTCTGCTGGGTGTGGCCACCATCAAACTTTACATAGCCTTTAACACATATAGAAAATGACCCAGGGTTCATTAGAAGATGAGGATGTAGTCTCATTGCAGAAGCAGAGTGATCAATCACACTAGCTGATGGATGGATGGCCATGACTGTGTCAGCTAGCCCATAATACCATGCTTTTATTGCCAAGTGAGTCACCCTTCAATTTGGCTATACTAAAAAGAAAGAAGGGCCCGCATTTGAATCTACTTAATTCAAGACTGTTTTGTTTGTTTGTTTTGTTTTGTTTTCAGAACATAATTTTAAAGCTTCCAAGAGAGAAGAAATGTCACATCCTTTTAATGTTCTGTACTAGTAATGAATTTTTGAAGCTATTTTCTGAGCCAACACCTATAGAAGGGAAATTGCTATTCTCTTTTTGAAGATGAAGAAACAGAAGATGAGAGAGGCTGAACAGCTTCTAATTACAGTCACCTTGGGAAGTGGCCAAGGACTGGAACTCAGGATAGCCTGACCCTTAATCCTGATCCCCAGCAGTAAGAAGCTGTGTACTAGAGGACTGTGTGAGTATACTCCTTCAGTCTCAGGATTTGGGAGGCTGGGGCAGGAAGATCATGAGTTAGAGAACTGTCTAGCCTACACATGAGACCTGGCTTCAACCAGCCAACCAGCCAACCAGCAAACCAACCAACCAACCAACCAACCAACCAACCAACCAACCAACCAACCAACCAATCAACCAAATACCAACTAACCAACCAACCAAATTAAAGTCCTATCTCTTTTGACAAGAATGTATGAGAACAATTCTATTCATCATCAAATAAATAAAAAATTATTTCTTCAAATTAATCATTTGAAGATAGTCCTTAGTTTTTAACCAATAGAAGTTCAACTTCCTAATTTTTGGCATTATGCTGATATAAAAGTCATATACACTCAGCAGTAGAAATTGTCTCCCGAATTTTGAATAATTATGTTTCCTTGTCCAATGACTTTGTAGTATGACACTGTCAGTGCTGGGTCACAGCTGCTAGTCAGTCACATGATCAGTAACATGAGTAACATAATCAACAGGGCACATAGCCAACATCTTAGAATTTACCAAATTGATAAGCATTGGTGTTTTCTAAATTAGGAGAGTCTTAAATGCATTTAAAAAACATACTTTCAACTTCCAGTGACTTGTTTGAGATGTATCCCCATCAGAAATGAAAGAATAACAATGTGGCCCAAGACAGTAGAAGAAAATTAGGCTTGAGTTACTCCCTCCTTCCATAGGAACCTGATTGGTTCATATGAACCAATAGATACCAGCCACTACTCTGGGCTACAGTGTCCCCAAAGTCACTGATCCAGGACAGTTTTTAATTATGACCCCTGCTGTGTGTTCCAGGAGTAAAGAAGCAAAGACCACATGTTTGATCCTCTCCTAATCTATTTGTCTTCTTCCTTGTCCACTGTGCAACAGAGGCTGCAAAGACAATGCCTGCCATGTACAAAGAATAAATGCTCTGTATTTGGAGTCAATGACAAGACATCAGCAACCATCACAAGACTGATGGGCTGAGACAGAAGAATCCTCAAAAGTTGATATCTCCAAAGTAAAACTGTATGTCTCTCTCCCTTTGATGTTACTTAATAGCCAATGGCAACTCTTGTTTTGCTCAATACTCCCTGATGTCATAGATAGCACTAACCTGTGCCTTAGAACCAGATCTCTTTTTGCAGAATTATTAAGAAATTAATCTTTCATTTGTCTCAGTGCTAATGCTAAGTGAGATGGAATCCAAAGCAAATATGCTCTTACAGTTTCTGGGTCAACTATTTGAAAGTATGACTTATCTAATTTCATTCCATAAATAAACCAGGATGGATGAACTGTTCCCTGGGAGGGTGTAAGGCAGACCTTTGGAAAGATGGTCAAACAGATACACTGAACTAGGGGGTCTCAAACTTCCTAATGCTGTGACCCTTTAGCATAGCTCCTCATGTTTTGGTGACTCTCAACCATAAATTTATTTCCTTGCTACTTCATAACTGTAATTTTGATACTATAATGAATTATAATGTAAATATCTGATATGAAGGGCATCAGATATGCTACCCCTATGAAAGCATTGTTTGACCCTCAAAGGGGTCATGGCACACAAGTTGCAAACTGATGCACTAGGCTGTAGCTCTCAAACTTTCTTATAGTGAATTTCTCGGGAGGCTGATATCCGATGGACTTGTTATTCTTTGGTTTTTAAAGGTGGTGTGGAAAGAGCAGTCTCAGGTTAGGCAAGGGACAGTGTTTCCAGATTACGATTTGTCCCAGTCATTCAGTCAGTGACCTTGGATAATCATGCCCACCAACTGGACTTCTGTTTCCTTATTTTTAAAATAAAGGTGAGTGTGACTCATTCTCATGGGTTTAGCATGATGGTTAATATCTGTTAAGTAGCTTCTAGGTTGYGGACACTGAGCTGAACTTCTAAAATGAAAGGTGCATTCCAAGTGCCTAATCTCTAGATGGAACTCCAGATACTGAAAGCATCAACATAATGTATTTGGTGTTAGAAATTTATATGATCCAATGACTTGGTAGATGCCTCAGTCAATAAAGTACTTCCCCTTAACTCGCTAGCCTGCTAGCCTAGTCAAATTGGTGAGCCTAAGACCAACAAGAGACCCAATCTCAAAAAACAAACAAAACACTGAAACACCGACATGGAAGCTTCCAGAAGAATGTCTCCTGAGGGTGACCTCTGGCCTCCACACGTATATTTTTATACATATACATATACAAATACATACACATGCACATATAAATAYACACATGCACACACATACCTCACACACAAATGAACGTATAGATACACTTAAAGAAAGGTACAKGATCCAACATTCATTGGAGTGTTCTTTTCTCTGTGTTCATGGATGAACTTTTTTYCCCCCACATCTGTGGTTTAAATAAAGTTATGATGCTGGGATTTCAGAAACAGCCTTGATTTTGAGTCACAGAAAAAATGCCTTAAAGAAACCCTTTCTGTCCCCAGCATTGCTATTGTTCTCACTTTTACCTTCTTGAACCAGACTCTTCTGTATAAAGGCTAYRTTGAGCCATGCAGGCGGAAGCGCCRTCAACAAGCCTGTTATTAATCATTATCATAATGATCTTGGCCAAACCTGCTAAGGTTTTTGATGTGTGTTCATCTCCACGGATTAAGATGAAAATCTGGGCGTGATCACTATCATTGTAGCACTAGGATTGGRGACCCATTAATCTCAGGTTGCAAATGACCAGAGGTAACCTCAAATAGACGTATGTCAGTTCATCCCAAGYCCTGGAGAGCTCTACATAACACCACTAGCCCCTGCACTGGTTCCTATAAAACAAGGGGAGGGTTTTCTGGGTGAAATCCAGCCAGAACTTCTGGGCATTTCTTTCATTCCAGAGCCATCAGAAATGCTTTCTAAAGGGATTCAAATTCAATCCCCAGTGGCCATGAGGGCCTTCCATAGGATGTAAGAGAAGGGTTGAAGAGAGGACTCGGGTGTCCAGACATAAAGCCCAAGATCTGAGTACTCAGTGAAATGATGTGAGGAGGTTGCTCYRGGGGACTTCTGGCCAGCTATGGGACTAGTGAAGGAGACCTTTTGGATACTTCATCTCGTCTTGTCATGGATGATCCAGATGATGGAGTAGTTAGGAATATAGAATTTGGAAGCTAGTAAGTTTAGTATTTGTTATGATCTGAGACTTGGCTCACATAACTTCTCTGTTTCCCTTCTGTCAAATAAGAATATAAATATATACATCCCTGGCAGGGTGGCGTGAGAAGATGGAATTTGTGAAACTATTCAGGGAAAAAAACGGGAGGAAGTTTTCTCACATTTGTAAKTTGTTCAAGTACTGRCAGAGCTATGGTGTGCAAATAGGTCACRTTCAGAAGCCCTGTCAGCTCTCTTGACTCTTCTAGTGCCCAGGAAGATAATGCAGGAAACTACGTCTCTCTAGTCTCAGTCACRTAGCTTCCCCTTTGGTGATACTGCRAACACTGATGGACTGGCTGAGGACAGAATGGTCAGGCCTGAAGTTTGGCTCTTGAGTAGGTAATCAAAATAGAAAGTTGGGTAGGTGGCACTCTGTTGGCATGGCCTTTCTCACAGAATTCCTGATTTGACCATGATGGTTGTTTCTACATATCTACCAAGCTCCTCTGCTAGTCCCCACTCTTCCTAGAGTGAGGCATCACGAGTACCCCTGGGGACAAGGGCCTCTTCACAGAGACCTGAAATGACTATCTTTGTGTCTGTCCACAATGACATAAAATCCTTATGCCAGAACTTAGTTTCCTGCACACATTTTGTACAGATCAAAMAACTAAAAATGTCTCACAGAGAAGTAGCAAAAACAACTCGATAGGAAAATGCAGGACAAAATAGAAAGAAGGGTCTACTTCTTAATGTTTAAGGAAGACTTATATAAACTCACATGACATCAGGGGTAGCTCTTCTACTGCCATGACCTACACTCTTGCTCTCATACATTCATAACATGAACGAATAGGTTCTCAGGAAAATCTGGAAATCTGAGTGGATATTTTGATTTTAAACTTAGAYCTAACTGAAGGCAGATGACTCAATTTAGAGCAGCCTAAGAGATGTCCTCTAGAAGTTCTCCTCTCTGTTTGTCTCCCATCCTTGTGTAGATCTCYCTAACAGAGTACCTGACACAGTGTAACCAGTCCATAGGTCAAGAATTTTACTTCCTTCTGTTGATTTGTTGAGTACTTTCTATACCCTTCTTTTGTTATTCATTTATTTATTCATTGTTTCTTTGAAAATATTCATTTATACGTTGATAATTTGAGACATATATACAAAGTAATTTAGTTATATCAACTCCCCTCTTCCTCTTCCCTCAGACTCCTGCCTCCCACCCCACCCCACACATGCACTGTGAAGATTATTGATTTACTTTTAAGATGGCGGGATCTGAATCTATAGTCCAGGCTGGCCTGGAACTTACTACATATCACAGGCTCTCCTCCAAGTCTCAGTGACCTTCGCCTCCAACGTGCTGAGTGGACAGGCCTGTGACCCCATGCACTGTACCTTTACTTTCTCATTTATCCCTCTTCTCACACTAGCTA
>BDUI01019463.1:16856-27527 GCA_002335545.1 Apodemus speciosus
GGGTCATGAGCCCAGCTACCTCTGACAGTGGATGGGAACACATAAGAGTCACTGCTTGTGCCTCTTCAGTGTGAGGACACAGCGCAAGAAGGAACAGTAAAAGACACAGGGCTTTAGAGGGTTAAGACTGCACTGTGCTTACAGTGAGTCCTAGGCAAGGCTTAGCAGGACTTGGTCATCAGGTCATCTCCTGGCACGCCCCCAAATAGCCATTCCATGCACAGCTAAGTGAGATCCTGCCATGCTGCTTGGGTGCAATGATCATGATYGATGTCTGCCTTCCACACACATGTGCATCTGCTCCCGAAGCTTCACTTGCACATGCACTTGTACATACAGGTCAACATGTACACGCCCAAACACATTTTGAAAGGAGGTGGGTAATGTGGAGCAGCATATTACTAAGAGGACATAGCGTCTGCTTGTGGGGCTTGTGGCCGAAACTCCACCTTCCCATTTATGTCGCCGCCCTGGCACAATGATGGAGAAATCTCCGCACTGAGCACTGCGTTCCCTTAGCATGAACAACTGCCGGTGTGCATATAAATGAAGTCTATGCACAAAAACCCCAAGTCTTTCAGCTCAAATATAAGAGGAAAGAAAAAAAAAAGAGAAATTTAGATTACAAGATGCAGGTTTTAGCTACAGTGTGAAAAAAAGGCTAGACAGTGCCTAGTTTCAGCTACCGTACCACCTCCCGGGCATTCTTGCTGTTGTAACTATTAAGTTTTAGTTCCAGAGAAAAATTTGAGAAAACTATGGCTTATAATACATTGGAACTTTCATGATTACGAGATAAACGATAAACTGTGTCGTGGGCTGGAACACGGAAATGCAGTGGCTCTGTAACTAAAACCTGTGTAATTTAAGGACACTATGGATGCTGCATTCATTCTGTACATATTCTGGAAGATCCCCAAAGGAAGAGCTTCCTCCGGAGCCTTCCTTCCACCCCTGCAGCCTTGGCTGCACCCCATCTTCCTCCTGTCTCCCCTGCAGAGATTCTCCTACTTCAGGCAATTTGCCTGATGATTACCATGCGAGGTGCACTGCACAACACCTTCATCAGCCTGCTCAGCACACGAACATACTGAAACATCTCCCTGAAGGGTGTGGTGGGGGGTGGGGGAGTGGTAGGGGTGGGAGAGCACCACCAACTTAAAAGGAACGAAGATTTATTTTTGCTCACCATGTCAGAGGCATCACCAAGGTCATGCCCTTTGGGTCTATTGTGGCAAAGTCTACCATGACAAGAACTTGAGGTAGGCAGATGCGTTTTCCCACACAGTGAAAAGGGAGGAAAGCCAGGGTCCCAGTCTCAATGCCAGGGGCATGCCCCAGGGACACAACTCCCCCCCTACACACACACAGCCTCACTTCCTACAGGCTCCACCATCTCCCAGGAGGGTCAAAGGTAAGACAAAGTGTTTGATATGTGGACTTTTAAGGGACATTTAAGATTCAGGCCACGACAAGAAAAGCTTTATACTTCTATGTGGATCCATTAGCCGTTGGCTATTTTCCTTTTTGCCCCGTTTCTTCAGAAAGAGGTGGCTCCACAAATTTACTTACTTTTATTTCATTTGCACGCGTGTTTTGCCTACACGTAGGTGCATCTGTGTGAAGTGCTTGTGGATGCCTTCCAACAAGCTGGAGTTAAGAATAGGTGTGAGATGCCCAATATGGGTACTGGGAATGCAGCCCAGGTTCTCTGTGAGAGCAGCAAGCGCTTTGATGTTTGAGCCATCTCCATGGTCCTAGGGATGTATTGGTTAGTTTTTTGTCAACTTGACATAGGCTAGGGTCATCTGGGAGGAGGAAACATCAATTGAGAAAAATGCCTCCATAGACTGGACTGGGGGTAAACCTGAGGGGCATTTTCTTGAGTAAATGGTTGATGTGGGCCTGGCAGCTTCCTGGGGAGAGGTACCTTCCCTGGGCAGGTGGTCCTGAGTTCGATGTAAACAAACAAAGCGAGCTGAGCTACTTGAGGAGCAAGCCAGTAAGCAGCATTCCTCCAAGGCTTCTGTTTCAGTTCCTGCCTTGGCTTCCCCACCGATACATTGTGGCCTGAGAGTTGCAACATGAAATAAACCCTTTCCTCCTCAAGCTGATTTCCGCCGTGGTGACTTACCAGGCTGTAGAAGCCCTAATCCTAACCCTAATCCTAACTCTAACCCGAACCCTGACAGTGCTTTCGACAAACAAGTTCTTGATTTTTCTCTGCAGAATTCCCCATACTCCCTTAAATCTGAGCTTTGAACTTAAACCCACCTGCTGCTGTCCCTCGTGTAGCCAGTCCCAGCTGGGGCTGGGCTGTTARTATGGATCAAGAACTAGTTATCTGCTGGCTCACTGTGACTTCTGTTAGGTTCGTGTCTGCTGGGCTGTCCATGCCAGTGGGAATCCTGTTCTGATTTAATGCCAGCTTTTGTCTGTTCCTTCTGGAATTCCTCATAGTCCTATGACTGCAGACCTGATGGTGGCCTTCCTGGGCTGTACTGAGCCCCGGGTGAGTGTAGCACACCATCCTGAGTGGACACTGAATGTGTGCTCTGTGTTCTGCCTCTGACTTACTGACTCTAATCCGCAAGCTGCATTTTTCTCATCAGTGTACAGAAACTGCGTAAGACAAATGCTGAGTCTCATTAAGTAAGTGCCTTTGCAGGCACACAGCAGACAATAGCTAGTTTAGATTCTGAGAGGACGGCCAGAAGTCAGGCTCAGACATCTCAACTAAGAATAGGTGTCCATTATTATCTCCCTTTACATCTTGGCTACATAATTTCCTTTTGAATAAAGTTTCCAAAATGTTAAAATAACCATAGAAGAAAGTCTAAACTTCCCATGATATTGAGACTATTTCTTAGTAGCTGTGCTTTGCCCTAAATGGTGCTGTATGAAGGTATGCAAAAATGTCAATAACCAGGTTTACCCATCTCTTCTGAGCCTCCTGGCAGGGACCAAATCTATAGCTGCCTGTCCTAGCACATTGCAGGTGCTAAAAGTAGCCCTTAAAGGTTGTCTGGGTGCAACTGTCCATCTTTTTCCAGCATGACCAACAGCCTAAGTGTGAAGATTCAATGGGGTCTCGTGGACACTATTATAATAGCCTTTAAACACAGGGCGGTGCGCATCTGTGATTCCAGCACTTGGGAGTTGGAGACGGGGATTAAAAACTCAAGGTGTTCTGTGGATATACAGCAAGTTTGAACCCAGCCTGGGCTGCATGGGACTATCTCAAAATACAAGTGAATGACAGAGCTTTTCAGAACAAACAAACAAACAAGTGTGCCGTGTCATGGTCGGCCCCACCTCGCCACGAACAGTTGTTTCACTGTTAAGTTTTAATTATTATTGTGTGCAGCCACATGTATGATATGAGAGTCACACGTGTAGAGGTCAGGGATCCAACTCTGAGGGGTCATCTCTTCTTGGAGATCCTGGGGATCAAACTGAGGTCAGCAGGTTTTACTGCTCAGTCACCTCACCAGCCAGGAACAGTTATTTCGAAAGCAAGTACCTCAATAAGAAAAATGTACTTTTTATTTTTTTCTGTTTCTTTTATTTTTTTCCTGCTGCTTTTCTTTCTTTCCTTCTTTCCTTCTTCCTTCCTTCCACCTTCTCTACTCCCCTCTCCCTCCCCCTCTTTCCTTCCTCCTTTCCTCCTCCCTTCCTCCCATGTGCCCTCTCTTCCTCCCTCCCTTCCTTGTCAGTTGGATTACATTAAAAAAAAAACTCAATTTAACTTTTGTCAATGACTCCACGGAGTTTAGTGTAGCCGAGCCCATTTTGGGTTCAGTGATCTATTAATTAAACACAAGCGGTTGGTTTCAGCATTCATCACCTTGTCTTGCACTTCCCGGAATCAAAAAAGCAAAGCAGGCTGGCATTCCCATCGCACAGGCCCTGGGCTCCAGGTCCTTGTGCGTTGGCAGTTGGCGACCCCCCTCGGGTCCCCCTTGGCGGCTCCTAGCCTGCCAGTGTTTTCCACTTTTGCTCAGCCCAGTCTCAGCAGACCAGGCAGGCCCAGCACCGCGGCCCAGGCACAGGCAGCACCAACCTCCGGAACATGGGGCGCAAGCCGAGCCCCGGGGCTCAAGAGCTGTCGGAGGAGGAGGCGCGGACCTGCTGCGGCTGCCGCTTTCCGCTGCTGCTGGCGCTGCTGCAGCTGGCGCTGGGCATCGCGGTGACCGTGCTGGGTTTCCTCATGGCGAGCATCAGCCCCTCCCTGCTAGTCAGAGACACTCCGTTCTGGGCTGGGATCATTGTAAGCATCAAGTCTGTTCGGCCTAAGCACCAGCGGGCATGCCAGCCGCATGGTGGAGTGGAGACTAACCCAGATGCATGCGCCCCCACCCCAGCTGCACCTCTAACTGCTTGGAGACTGACTGTGGGCACATTTGGGCTCCCCAGGGCAAGGCTGGGAGCAGGATTCTGGCCTTCTCCTGCGTGAGGCTTCTTGCTCCTCCCAGGGTCCTGACTCAACCTACAGAGGAGGCCCTGTGGACGTCCTCACAGCCTCAAAGACAAGGCAGGCCCACCCCCTGTGGCTTGGTTCTTCTCCCATTACCCAGGCCCCAAGCCTGTCTGCATAAGTAGCAGCACAGAGTGACGTCATCTTGGGGAAAGCAGGGTAGGAAAACCTTAGGTTGGAGTTGACACACTGGTTTTGTTAAACTACAGGTCCTTGTAGGCCTCATGAAATTGTTTTCTAAGGCAGGCAGAGAATACAGCAAGCACAGTCTTAATCCACACAGGGTAAGTAGGGCTGAAGCGGAGTGTGCTTGGGATTGTGCTTATGCCRGACACACAGGGCTCTGAGTTGGTGTGTGAACTCTTGAAAGTAAAATAGATACGGCGGCGTACGGAATACCTACTGAATGCCCACCCTGCCAGAGATCTTCCCTGTGTTTGTACCTCCATGTCTTATGGGACAGTCCTCAAGTTAGAGAAACCAGGCTGGCCCCGCCCAAGGTCATAAGCTGGGAAAGCAATCAAAGGCCTGGCTGGCTTCTCTGAAGTCCCATCCTGGCTATGCTGATACTTACTTTATCATCTAAAGCCAATGCTAAACTCTCAGGCTGTTTCATTCTGTCCATGTATCTGTGCGGATTGTTATTCCTTTCTGGACATGAGAAAACCCACTAAGATAAGGTAAATGACGTTCTCAAGCTCAGAAGGTAACCGTGACAGAGTCAGGAGAAAAGAGCATGGGCCCTTGGCCCTCCATCTCGACTCAGTCATTATTGTTGCTGACCACACACACACACACACACACACACACACACATCCCAACATAATAATTTTGTATAGGACAGAACTTGAAGACACCTGATGCATTTGCATAGGTGCAGATATTTTTAAGTTAAGATTATTCAAACTCACAAACCTTTGCAGAGTAATTTAAAATGTTTAATTTGTGTACTGAGAATTCCCTTGAAATTATCGTGATTGGAGTTTTCTAAGCCAAATGATTTTAAAAATAACCTCTCACTTAGACATACTGGGTATTTTAGTTGCCTCCATGGCTGTCAACATACTCTGGGGAAAATATCTGTCCTTAAAGGCCAGGAAAAAGGAAAGAACAAGGAATGAGGCTGGTTTTGAATACCAGCTTTTATTTCAACTTCAGAAAGACCAGTTCCAGAGAAATAAATTTGATGGGGGACAAAACTGTGTCTTACTGTTTATGGCATCGTGATACACGAATCCCGGAGCTTCAAGAGTCAGAAGCTCTGGAGAAATCCCTGATGGCTTTCTGGGTGTGGCACGAAGAGCTCTCTTTTTTTCTTGTTCCTTCTTGATACTAGGATTAATCTGAAGTTCACCCATAGCATGARGCCCTGTTTGGCTTTTCTTTCAATAGAGAATCTGGATAGGCTAGAGATCTAGCAGAGACTGCCCCAACCCACCCAGGGAGTCTCRGAGAAGCCATGTGGGGTCATGTCTCATCTCAGCAGGATGAGGGCTGTGGGCAGTGTGTCACTGTCTCTCAGACACAGGGACCCTGTGCTTGTCTGACCACAGTGCGGTTGGTCTCCGGACACTCTTCCAGGCTGTCAGGAAGGAGAGACAGATGGCGAAGGCAGGTGTGTCAACACCGCACCTGGTGCTCAGTCCTGGCTTAGATGTTATTTGCTGAATAACTGTGGGCAAGTTATTTAATGTCTCTAGGTTTCAATTGGGGGGGGGAAGTCAGGGTATGTGTGTGTGTCTCTGTGTCTCTGTGTGTGGTGTGTGTGCGTGTGTCAGTGTTCATGAGTGCATACATGTGCTGAGGAGGAAGGCATTGCTCTTACACCTGTGGAGGTCAGAGGGCAACATCGTGATGTCTTCCTCAGTCACGTCTCCCTTTTTTTTTTTCTGAGACAACCTCTCACTGAACTCTAATGGGCTAGTAGACCAGTTGGCTGTGGAGCCCCCAGGATGTACCTGTCTCTGTGTATGGAATGGTGGTGAAGTCGCTGGTAATCACACTGGTCTTTTTACCTGACTGCTGGGGATTGGAGCTCAAGTCCACATTATCTGTGCATCAGGCGCTTTACCCGGAGCCATTTCCCCAGCCCTGCTTTCTTTTCCTTTATTGATAATACAGTAAGTTCCAGCCCCCAGGTTCATCCCGAGGAGTCAACACGTTATTATGTGTRAAGCYGCTGGCACAGTGCCAGCCCGTCGTTAGCCGGCAGGGATCCACCTCCTTGCTTTAGCTGGTTGGGGAAGAGTCGATGGTGGTGGTCTTCCTCAAGGTCGGAGCAATCTTAGTTCATTCCCARGGTGGCAGAATAGTCCCTTTTCAATCTCTGTGTTTCACAGGTCACTTAGAGCCTCAAAGGAGGTATCGGTTTGGCCATCTCACCTTTCTCTGTTCCCAGCCAAGGCATCATCTAGCAATCTCAGCACTGTGACATTAGCCTAGTACGTTCTGAATCTCTCTGGAGATGGGTGATAATGAACATGGAGGGGAGAATCTCCCAGGGGTCATTTTCTGTCTCGGAGGAGTGATTCTAGTCTGGTATACACTGGGGGACTGTGAAAAGTCGCCCTGTGTGGAAGGCACACCACCACACCCACTGCTGAACAGAGCCACGCCCACTTCCCCTGTGTGCGCTTGGGCTGAGGCTCAGGCGGCTCTTCCCTTTGGGGCTGTTTCAGATCTCAGACTCTACTCTCCTACTAACATCGGGTGTGGGKATTGATATTTCCCGACACGACTTGAATATCTGGGCAGATCCACACAGGAAGGCTTCTCTGACTGGAGCCTGTTTAACTTGCTCAGTGACCTGTGCTTAGAGACTGAAGAGGCCCTGGGTGATTTATGCTCAGAGGTTTCAGTCCAGTGRAACTGTGGGAAACCAACTAGGTTGCTCCTGTCCTCTGCTGTGATTGTCCATAAATGTGACTACTCATCCCGAATCGGGCAGACGGCTGAAACCTTTTTACTTCAGTTGCCAAGGATTTCTGTATAGRAAAGGGAAAAGTTGAGTGGAGCTGCAGTCGGAGAGCATGACATTGGCTCAGAGTCCTTTGTAGATGGCAGACGATGTAAATCATCAGTGGTAATAAGAAGGGAAGCAATYTCTCTGAGGAGAGCAGGGCTGTGGGCAGAACACCTGGAAAGAGGCTATTTCCTGGGCTTTTTTTTTTTTTAACCTGTTTAGTGTTTGAACCAGATCGTCATTCAGATTTTAATTTCACGTTTAGATTTTGAGGCAGGGTCTCATGTATGAACGTTATGTAGCCAAGGCTGGTCCTGAACTCCCAATCCTCCTTCCTTCACGGCTCACATGCCTGAGCTGTTTCAGTTCTTAGGCAGTGAAGGAATCCAAGACTGTGGCAGTTCTAATTTAGATACCTTGGGCTTATTTTTCCCTGTTCAGTCACACTTGTTAGGGGTGTCTGCGTGAGTCTAAAGATGAGCTCTCCACAGCTGAGGGAGAGCTACAGCTGCCAACGGACTGGRCACTTATCACATGTGACAGTAATGAAAGCCGCCCATTAGAAGAGTAACCCGGTGTTCTGAGAGCCTCGTCCACCCCAGCGAACCGTGCAGTGATCTGATTCCTTTGGCATCTTTATCCTGAAGTCAGTTTCAGAGCTTGCTCTCCCTCCTCACCACCCCGAGGATGCTGCAAAGTTCTCGTATCTAGGAGTTGGCCCCTTCGTATTCACCGGGTAGACCAGGCTGGGGGAGAACTTACTATGATCTTCCTGCCTCTGCCACCTGAGGGCTGGGACTGCAGGTGGGTGCGGCCCAGCGCTGCTGCCTTCTGCTGTGATCTTTAGCTTCCTACCTCACCCCTCTGTCCATTGTCCTCATGTCCAGCCCACYGGGATCCAAACACCAGGTTCGTGTCATAGTAACCATGCCAGAGAGTTTAAAGCAAGAGCTTAAAAGAAAGGGATCCATGCTTTCTGTATTCAACATCAGTCGTGAAACTCACAGTACGAATCTGTAATGATCAAAAGTCCCATCGGGTACTCCAAGAACAATGCTGGGCATGGTAGTACATGCCAGTTATTACAGCATCCAGGAGGCTGATGCAGGAGGATTGCAAGTTTCAGGCCTGTTAGTCAACACAGTGATACTCTGTCTCAAGACATATGCACACATACACAAAGAATTTCAGTATGTCTTTCAGATTTCAGTATTTCAATTTCAAACTTCTCTGAGAGATTAGAAATACTGGTGCATTCAGAAGTTTCAGATCTGGTTGGAGACAACACAAGGGTGTAGACAGGTTGATTGTCTATTTCAAGAGAGAWTTTTAAAGCACCAGGAGCCTTGTGAGAATTTACTGTGAAATTTACAAGTAGATTTAGAACACATAGCAAATCAGGCTGAAGGAATAGTTATCAGTTATGATTTATAAGTAGGAGGAAGCCGGAAGAACAGAAGGCTGAAGTTTTCATCCAGTYGGAGAGCGAAAGGTACTGTCAGTTTTCCACGTAAGAGTTTTAACATTTTGAAAAATTAAAACCAGGATAATATTTTTAGGAACACAGTGCACAGTAATTCATTGTTTTTCATATTGGGACTTTAATATGTGTTCCCAAACCCAACATAGCACTTCAAGTACCACTGGGAAATATTTTTTATTACATGACTGTCGCAGGGTTGTTGGAACTAAGGAATAATAATTACAGGGCTGATTCAATCCCTGTGGCGCACATACAATAGATAACTAGTGAGAAAATAACTTGATAGCCATGTGAGGTTCTCACATCAAATATAAAAATTAATTTTAATGGAAATATCATGGGTTATCTGAGAATTCCAGGAGGGGGAAGAAGGGGTTAGGACTGACCAAAATCCTAAGATGTTCAGAAATGGGTGGGGAAAGTTTTGCCTCTGCATTTAGCTGTACAGAGTTCAGCGGTGGCGGGGGGAAGGGGACAGGGAGCGAGAGCTAAAAATGTTCCCTTCAATAGTGAGGAGATGGTGATTCCAATGTGTTTTAAAAACCCTTCACGTGTGGATATGTGCCAATCAGAACATCCACCCGGAAGGTCAGTCTCTGGAATCATCTGAGTCATCTCAGTTTTGATGTCTTTGTGAGAGCAATTCTAGTGCATAGACTTTTGGAGTAACCAGAATAAAAGGGAAGTAATGCAGTATTTACCCACTGAGCTACTGTGTGTGTCCCCTCAACACATAATACATGACAATGAAGTCTGTTTCACGCTTGTTCTTTCCAAAGCTTCCATCTGAACTTGAATGTGGATGTTTTAGAGGAGCAGAGCTAGCTGGACACTGACATGCAGAGAAATTTTATTTGCTATTATCGTATTGTGGCTCAGGGCTCCAGAGATATTCAGAACACTAACTCTTCATTATCAAGTTGCTTTATAGATCTTGAGGCTGGGGAGATGGTTTGGCTGGCTGCTCTTTCAGAGGAGCAGAGTTTGGTTCCCAGCATCCAGGTCAGGGAGCCCATAACTGCCTTTAACTTCAGATCCAGGGGATATGATGCCTTCTTCTGGCCTCCTTAGGTACCTGCACATACAGCTGAACACACACACACACACACACACACACACACACACACACTCATACACACATTCATACACACATGCACATATACACGCATGTGCATACATATACATGCGCACAAATACACACATGCATATACACATGCACACACATGCACACACATGCATACACACGTGCACACAAGGCAATAAAATAAGTCTTTAAAAATGTACTAAGTAGTAAGAGCAACCACAAAATCAGCTGAATCCACCGAATCCATCTGCCTCATTTGCATCCCCTGACTAGACTAAAAGACTCCTGGGTAGAGAACTGACCATGTTAAGGTCCCTATGGGGTTGGGGAGCAATAGGGTCACTCTAATTCTTGGTGTTGCCCTTCACAGATTTCCAATACGTCAGCTATCCACTTCCACCTTGCTCCGAGGAAAGGTCTGGGTTCCCTTCCCCCTCCCCAGCCCCCCCTTCCCCCATTCCCTTCTTAGCATTTTTATTAAGATTTTTATTGATTGGTGTCTAATCAGTTCTGCTTGTTGGTGTTGTGTCCTGAGACAACACATCAACATAACAATGCATACAGGCCATGCCAAAGCCAGCCTGCAAATCTTGTAACTTCAGGACAAGAGTGAAAACTAGTCACTGGACTTGAAGCATTTCATTGAAAAGTGTAGATTATTTTGG
>BDUI01019470.1:17262-28384 GCA_002335545.1 Apodemus speciosus
GTCCTTCTAGAACAAGACACATCCTTAATAAAATATAGAGTAGTATATTAAAAGTTATATAAAGTGGTAGATGATATTGTAGTCAACTACTTTTAATTACTCTTTCTAATGAAGTAAAAATGTGCTTTGAAACTATACCCTGTAGTCAGTTTCTTAAGTCATAAATGTTTTGAAGCATACAGAAGGCAGTGTTTATGAATACAAGTGAATTCTTAACATAGACAATTTTAAACTGTGGTTTTCATCTAAGCATGATGATCCATGTCCTTAATCTCAAGACACTGGCACCAGAAGCAGGTGGATATCTGAGTTTAAAACTAGTCTGAGCTACATATCAAGTTCCRTACAAGYCAGAGAACCTATYTCAGAACAGTAGCAAAAAAGGCAATTTTAATTATTCAAAAAATTAGGAATGCTTTTAGTTAAATATATAACTCTAGTTAAATTGTTTATTTGATAAGGACATTTCCCCCAATACAATAATGAACAGTATGTTGACCTAAATAACAAATGTCATATGCTAGCCAATACATTTGGACATTTGCATTGATAATCAGCATTGTTTTATAGTTTTATCAYGTAGTATATAAATTCTTTTATAACAATTTATATAACAGAGTCACTCAAGGATTCTTTATTCATTCAAATGTCAATAGTATCCTCAATTGTCAAACTGTTCTTTTTTATTGGTAATTWTATTTGTTTCTATTTCAAATGTTTTCCCATTCCCAATTTCCCCTCTGCAAAACCACTCATCCCATCCCTCCTCCCCTTTGCTTCCATGAAGTTTCTCCCCAACCATCTACCCATTCGTGACTCATCACTCTAGCATCCCCTTATGCTAGGGTATCAAGCCTCCATAGGACAAAGGGCCTCCCCTTCCACTGATGCCAGTTAAGGCTGTCCTCTGCGACATATGTAGCTGGGTTCCCCATGTGTACTCTTTAGTTGGTGGTTTATTCCCTGGGAGCTCTGGGGAGGGTCCAGTTAGTTGATATTGTTGTTCTTACTGTGGGGTTCTAATCCCCTTAGCTCCTTCAGTCCTTCCCCTAACTATTCCACTGGGGTCCTCATGCTCAGTGTGATGGTTGGCTGAGTATCTGTATCTGTTTTGCTCAGGTGCTGGCAGAGTCTCTCAGGGGACAGCTATACCAGGATCCTGTCAGCAGGCACTTCTTCRCATCAGTAATAGTTTCTGGGTTTTTATGTCTACAGATGGGATGGATCTCTAGGTGGGGCAGTCTCTGGATGACCTTTCCTTCAGTCTCTGCTCCATTTTTTGACCCTGCATTTCCTTTACAAAGGAACAGTTCTGAGTTAACATGTTTGAGATGGTTGGGTGGCAACTTCCCCACCTGGGGGGCATGGTTATCTAGTGGGGGTATGGTCTGTACAATTTATATCTCCCCTTTGTTGGGTATTTTGGCTAATGTCATTGCCATTGGGTCCTGGGAACCTCTTGCTTCCTTGGCATCTGGGACCTTCTAGTGGCTATCCCCAGTTCTCCATTCCCCACTGCTACAGAATTCTGTTCAATTTCCTGACCTTCTGTACTTCTCCCTGTCTCTTCCCATATCAAATTGGTCTTTTAGCCTTATAATTCTCATTGGATTTCCTGGCAGTATGAATKACCTTTAAAGTTAAAAAACAAAAACAAAAGCAAAAACAGAACTTGTCTTTCTTTACCTCCAGGACATCTATCAGGTCTGCAGGATAGAGCCTACGCTATGACTTCCCATTGCCTGTTATGACAGAGTGCATCATTTTTCATTTTAAAGCTAGAGTCAGCATTTAAACCCAGGCTCAGCATTTAATTGTCTATTGACCTTGGGTGATAAAATTAGTAATAATTCTATCATTTTTTCTTTTGTAAAGAACCAATTAGTAAAGGGTCCTCTTAGGCTAAGAATGTGGCTAAGCAGTACTATTTGTTTTCAAACATAGGACAAAATAAGAGAGAGTGAGTAGAAGAGTGCTTGTGATTTCCTAAGTATTTAACAACTGTGACCAAGTCAATGAATGATTATGGTCTTCATCATGACTATAATTTTGATTTTTACCTCAACTTTGTATACAGTTACATATTGTGTTACTTGGTAAGGGATATCTGCTCTTTTCATAGATATTGATGGAGGTCAGGGTTAGCAGTACAACTGCTATACGTTGTTTTGTTTTGGGAGAAGAGCTTCAATGTTGTTGATAAAATAGTGAACAAAATTCAAGGGTAAGGTCACAAGTGAAGAACAGAGTATATGGGAAGGCAGTACTACTGAGTATAGACCTACTTCCTATTCTCTTCAATGTCCTCTTTTAAGAAGCTCTGAACTCTTTATAATTGTGAATTAATTTGTATTTCATGGATTAGTCACATTTCCATTTATATACTCATCATATAAGCACAGTTTCACATAATCCATATTTCTGCTACCCAAATACTAATTATATCTTAGCTTTAGACCTAGATGCTATAGAAACAGAACAAGCCCTGAAATGTTATTAATATTTATCTGGGATTGGTGTCATGTGAAATTTTTATTCATGACCAGAAAGCTTCTGATGATACTCCAGCATAAATTAGCATGACCTTTAAATAAAAATGATAAGTCATAATCTCATTGCAGTGATTAGGGATTGGACTACTGACCCCAATCTTTGCATGATCCTCTTGAGCTGAAATCTATAGCTTTCAAGATAACTCATATATTCTAACACTGCTGCTTCAAATTCTCAGGATCATAGCAATAAATCTTTTCAGAGTGTTCTGAGTTGCAGAGAACAGCAGACTTCAGTCTTGTACTAGTAAGAGGGAGAGAGAAAGAGAAGAGAGAGAGAGAAAGAGAAAGAGTAATTTAGTCTGATTTAATCAGACTAAAATATACCAAGGAATGCATGTTTAAAAAATAGATATTAATCAGGAATGGGAAGATTACTACTGGAGCATGATAGGTGAATAAGACTGTAAGGGGAAAACAATGAGATGTTATCATGAACTGAATCTATGTATCTAAATAGGACCGATGAATGCCCCATTCTCAGCCCACTGCTCACCAGTTCCACTATAGTCTCTGTCACTAAACAAGACAAATCTAAGACTGAACATCCAGAGACTGCCCCACSTGGGGATCTATCCCATATACAGTCACCAAACCTAGTCACTATTGTGGATGCCAAAAGTGCTGGCTGACAGAATCCTGATATAGCTGTCTCCAGAGAGGCTCTGCCACTACCTGACAAGTACAGAGGTGGATGCTCTCAGCCAACCATTGGACTATGCACAGAGTCCACAATGAGGAGTTAGAGAAAGGACTGAAGGAGTTGAAGGAGCTTGCAACCCCAAAGGAGGAACAACAATATGAACCGACCAGTACTCCCAGAGCTCCCAGGGATTAAACTATTAACAAAAGAGTACCCATGGAGGGACCCATGGCTCCAGCTGCATATGTAGCAGATGATGGCCTTGTTGTACATCAAAGGGAAGAGAGGCCTTGGTCCTGTGATGGCTCAGTGCCCCAGTATAGGGGRATACCAGGACAGGGAAGCAGGAGTAGGTGGGTTTGTGATCAGAGGAAGGGGGAATTRGATAGGGGGTTTTGGGAAGGGAAACTAAGAAAGGAGATAACATTTGAAATGTAAATAAAGAAAATATCTAATAAAACAATAGAAAAAGAGTGAACATTGTTATATRATTTAACCATGGGATTAATTTGATAGTGAACATTTATAGCAAACTATGTGTTCAATTAAACCTACATATACAATACTTCACATATTCGCCAATCATAACCAATCACATGCTCATTTTCTTACCAAGTCATAAGGTGCTTTCAACCAGATTTCTAAAGCTCTTCATGCTGTCCCATCCCTGTTTTCACATTCTTTCCTGCCAAATAGAGAAATCAAACACAGCAAGAATGCTCCATTAGATTGTGAGGGTATCTAGAACTAACTGGCTCTTGAAGGAATTGAATTTCTATGGAGTCATCTGTGAATAATCAGTCATATATTTCACAACATTTCACAACTTAAAAATCTGGAGGGAGTGAACACCTAACATAGTCATGTAGTCTCTAAGCTGTACATGTAAACTTCCTCTTCTAATGTCAAGTAACTGGATTTGTAATCTCAGCCAAGAATGAAAAGAAACTCAGCTTTTGGAGAATGTATGATATGTGACATACACGTGTTGTAGTTTGTACTGTCTCCCAACTGTACACAATTAAAACTTTTTGTCTAGCTGGAATTTCACAAGGATTGGATTCCAAACAACATGCCAACTCAAAGAGCTACACAGGTACAAAGTCAGTTCTTTCTAGAGTGATGATATTATGTTTTGTCATAGAAGGCTGTGATTTACTTTTAAAAATATGGAGAAATATGGAAAGATTAAAGCTACCCATATGGAGCCTGCTTAAAATATTAACTATTTAAAGTATGAGATCCATGTGATTCAGCAAACATTGTCTTCTGATGTATGTATGAATCTTTGTGGGTATGCATATATACATATGTATACATATATGTATATATTTAATAGTCATAAAAATAATAACACTGATGATTTGAACTCTATCTTCTATGGCTAAAATGTAACCTACAATTGATAATGTATTATTGTTATAGAATTTGTTGCTATAGTCTTTTGATCTTGGAATTTATAATAATCCTTGAAAAATAGACAACTATGTACCAGAGTTAGTGTAATATTTTAATTTCTTTTGAATGAAATTTTATAAGAAGATGGTATTTCAGGCTTTAGAGGAAGATTAGGGAAAGGAAAATATGTAAACACTAGTATATTATTATTTAGGTCTAACTAACATTTGCTTTTAAAACTATTCTTCTGTTCATTAAATGTAACCTCACAATAACCCATAAGCTAGCTGAAAGTCATTCCAATTTTAGAGATAAAAGAATGGCTCAGGAAAGTCAGCTTAATGATTCTTTTTGTAAAGTAAGTAGAAATTACAYAGTTATTTTAGCAAGTCCAGCATTTTGAGACTAAAAGTGATGTAGAAGACGAAAGATAATTTTTCATACCTGACATCCAGCAAATTCCATATTGGGTATTATTTTATCAATTTAAATAACCATTAAACTGCTTTGATAAGGCATTGTTTGACCATAAAATAAAATTTGCTAATACTTTCAAAACCCTGGGTTATACTAAAAAGCTTGGAAGTCATTATTACTCCTGTCGCAAAAAGAAAAAACGAGAAGAGAAGTAAAAATAACAATTTTTCATGGGTCCATCACATACCTGAAACCATAAAGTAATCTTCTGACTTCCTCCACAAAAGTTACAAAYGTGAGAAAAAGAGGAATCAATGTTTCTAGGAAATGTTTGCAAGGAGCTATTAAGTGGTAATTGACATATTACTGGATGATTATTATTAAGTAATTGATTTTAGGGATAAGATCTCCCAAGGATTTTTTTATGAAATGCATCAAAGAAGTTCTACTAAAATTAAATATATTATCACTTATTATTACTACTGCTATTGTTTATTATTAATATTATTATTATTATTATTATTGGTTTTCATGTATTGTATGTGTATATGTGTGTACGTTTGTATGTGTGTTTGTGTATGTCTGTGCAAGTGTGTGTCCTGTATGTGTGTATGAATATGCATGTTTGTCTTTGTGTGNATGTGTGTACGTTTGTATGTGTGTTTGTGTATGTCTGTGCAAGTGTGTGTCCTGTATGTGTGTATGAATATGCATGTTTGTCTTTGTGTGCATATGTGTGTGTGTGTGTGTGTGTGTGTGTGTGTGTGTGTGTGTGTGTGTTTGTACTTGAGGGCAGGCATGTGAGAAGCCGAGCTTGAGTCTGGAGGACAGAGGACAACATTGCTCTCAGGTTTTACTTGTCTCCTTCCACTATGGGTTGACTATGCTTCACAAATGCTTCTACTGGCTGAACTCTCTCTCTCTGGGGACCCTGTTAAATTTTAATAGTGAAAAGTTGTGTCATATTTAGGTCRGGTAGGAGTAAAAATGCTCAGTTTAAAATACAAACCATAAACTTTTGTTTGCTCCTTTAAATATGCCTGTCATAAAATGTTAATGACTTCGATGGAATTTGTCTAGTACAAGGGGGGAGGGGATTTATAAAACTGGGGCTCTCTTCAGGTGTCTTCTTTCTTATGAAGATAAAATAAAACAGGTTCATAAGCACTTCCACAGTGATTGACATTGCAGGGTTATAATCCCAGCAGCATCAGAGGGCAGAGCATCAAGGTATACTGTTCTTCTGTTATTTAAGTGTGTTGGCATTGTCCCTGTGGGGCTCTAAACTGATTTTACTTAGTCAATTTCATCCCCTCCCCCATCTGACCCTCCTGTCCATTCCTCCTATTCTTTAAAGAGTTTAACTATTTTGTATACAGGTATCTAACCTCTGTCTGTCTTTTCCTTGGATTTTAGAAACAAATAATTGTCTCAGGCATCATGTTTGCAGATGTAGGACATTTTGTTCTGTGATAAAGCATATTGTAACACCCACTTCTAAGGGATTAGGTGATAAGTCTATGAAGCTAGTGCTACTGGTAGAATAGAAAAAATTTTTTAAATGCAGGTAAAATCAAGATGAGATAAATATATTTTGTAAAGAAGCATCAGAGTTTGGGGAAGCGAGGAAGTCAAAGAATAGATTTTTTTTTTATAGTTCAATTGTGTGCTTCCACAATATACATTAAATTCTAGTCTTGAATGTATGTGCCTGTGATGCTGTAGCAACCAGATTAGAATAAATCTAATAGATGAGGGCTGATCAAATATAACTTTTAGACATTTTCCCCTTAGTTATAAACACAGAAAGAGAGCATAGTTTCATGGGAAAGTAAAGATTCAGAGATGAGACAGTTCTGTAAGTAAGGTTGAGACTATACCTGTGCGGCCCTAATGCAGCAAACACTGTGTGCTCGCACAAGCTAGAGGACACTGGAAAGTATCCTCCCCTGGAGGCTTTGTTGGAAGTTTACTTCTATCTGACTCTAATTCAAACTTCTAGAACTGCAAGCTGCAAAGAATAAATTTATACTGATTTAATCATCTACTTTAATTTGTTGCAGCAACTCCAAATGGTTATTTCAACATATTTACAGAATTTGTGCTTTCCATATCTTTCAAACAAGCTAACCTTACCATAATTCCAGTCCCAATAAAAACCTAGATATGAAAGTAAATTACCAATTAATAATTTTCATTTAAATAGACCGAAAATTTTAAATATACATGATTAAATCCCGAAGTTCAGGCCTATAATACATATTATGATGTGAGATTTCTCGMGGAAGCAATGGGAGTTTAAAATTAAGTGTACAAATCAGCAGAATTATCCTTACCACTTGACCATAGATAGAAATCATGTGATTATATAGCTTAGTATAGAAATAATCATGTGATAAGATCCAGCCTTCACTGAGGTTTGAAAACTCAGCTAATTCCTTGGTAAATAATTTAAAAAAGCATTTAGAACTAATTAACAGTTCTTTGTGAGTATAAGCTGGTTACTCTCCCTCTAAGGCAAAGAAAAAAGACAAAGATGAAATATGTTAAAACTCTTGACATTTTCTTGGAAATAATGACATTGAAGTGGAAATAAAAAACTCAAATTATAATACGTGGAAGAGGGAAATCTAAAAAATGAAACTAGTATTCACAACAGACAAAGCACTTATACTCATAAAATAAACTACAATTTAAAAAGTAAAATAAGTACATAAAATGAAATTTTTGCATATATAGAATTGAATGTTTGATTTAAAAGTGAATAATGCCATCGCTATCATAATGACATAGTATATATATATATATATATATATATATATGTATATATATATGTAATATATATTTAAAACAAATATAATCAATATCCTAAAGGTTAAATCCCTTATGTTGAAGGCTAACAAAAATGAAAGATCATATCATACTTTGTATTAACTATTAATTTATTAAGGCCAACCATTCCTACTTTATAAATTGATTTACTCTGCTTTATCATTAAATTTCAGAAAATTATCTTCTGGGTATCAGTAAACTTATGGATATTTTGCATGGAGTAGCAAAAGGCCCATCAACTACAAATGACCTCTTTGTACAGAAGAAGAATGTTGAAAAACTATTACTACCTACATTTAATGTTTACCTTAAAACTATATGACAGAATCGTGATGATGTAAAAAAAATATGACAAACACATCTGTGGAACTCTTATTAGAAATTAAAGAAAGCAACAGCTCATAAGATCCATCATTCATTTTCTAAGGATAAATTTAATTCATAGATAAAACAAAGTTTCTTCAATAGCTGGTGCTGGAACAAGCAGATATCCAAATTTAAAAAAAAAAACAAATCAAAACAAAAAGACAAATAGACCTTCTGTCATAAAGTATGTCATTCAGATTTCTTCATTATAATATCTGAGATAAAAACTTAAAGAAGAGAAAATGTCTGTTTAGTGCATGTTCGTAATCAGTTGGCCAGGTAGCTTTGGGGGTTGTTTGAACCTCCTGTGAGCCTGTAAGGGTAATTCTGAACCTCTGGATGTTAGGGTTTCCCCTGGCTCAGATTGCTGGTGTGCTACCTTCCTCTTGGGTGCCCGTGGAGCCCTAATTCTTCCTGCCCCAAGCCATGCTACACTTGGGTTGTCTCTGTGAACCTGGTGCTGCCTGTCTGCTCCTTCAGGGTGCACAGATGGCGGATGCTGCAGGGACTTTATCCAAGTGCTGATCACTCTGCAGGGCAGATGACTCCCCAACTGGGTTGGTACATGACTGAGTTGGCATACAGATGGCCCGCCAAGCTGCCCAGGCCCTGGCTACCAGCAAAAGCCTGGCAGGTTTCTACCCGGCTGATGTTAGTTTTGGATTAAGTCTGCGTACCTGGGCCCGTCTCTATCTTATGTTCAAACACTTTGTCACCAGCCTTATTTTTTGAATATGATAGGATGATCAAATGCTTATACTCTTAGTAATTTTCTTCTTTTTCCTTACTGTCATTATCACAATACTTAACTTTAACCAACATGCAATATGCTTCCTTAAACACCAGTTTTAAACCTCAGAGGCAGATGTATTGCTCCATCTAATGTTCAAAGCATTTTGTGATGAGAATTGTTTTTGTGGTAAAGTTTGTAGTTTCTTCATGTCTATCTTAGTTGGGGTTTCTATTCCTGCACAAACATCATGACCAAGAAGCAAGTTGGGAGGAAAGGGTTTATTCAGCTTACACTTCTACACTGCTGTTCATCACCAAAGGAAGTCAGGACTGGAACTCAGGCAGGTCAGGATACAGGAGCTGATGTAGGGACCATGGAGGGATGTTTCTTACTGGCTTGCTTCCCCTGGCTTGCTCAACTTGTTTTTTGTTTTTTTGTTTTTTTTATTTTTTATTTTTCTATACTCTTTGTTTACATTCCAAATGCCTTTCCCTTTCCCAGTTCCCCCGTCCCCATAAGTCCCATAAGCCCTCTTCCCTCTGCCCATTCCCCAATCAACCCCCTCCCACTTCTCTGTCCAGGTAATCCCCTACAATGCTACATCAAGCCTTCCCAGGAACAGGGCCCTCTCCTTCATTCTTCTTGGAAATGATTTGATATGTGAGTTGTGTCTTGAGTATTCAGAGCTTCTGGGCTAATATCCAATTATCAGTGACTGCATTTCATGTGTGTTCCTTTGTGATTGGGTTACCTCACTTAGGATGATATTTTCCAGTTCTAACCATTTGCATAAGAATTTCATGAATTCATTGTTTTTAATTGCTGAGTAGCATTCCTCTGTGTAAATATACCACATTTTCTGTATCCATTCTTCCTTTGAGGGACATCTGGGCTCTCTCCAGCTTCTGGCTATTATAAATAAGGCTGCTATGAACATAGTGGAGCACCTGTCCTTATTGCATGCCAGGGAATCCTCTGGGTATATGCCCAGGCATGGAATAGCAGGGTCCTGTGGAAATGTCATGCCCAGTTTTCTGAGGAACTGCCAGACTGATTTCCAGAATGGTTGTACCAACTTGCATTCCCTTCAGCAGTGGAGGAGTGTTCCTCTTTCTCCATGTCCTCACCAACACCTGCTGTGTCCTGAGTTTTTAATCTTAGCCATTCTGACAGGTGTGGGGTGAAATCTCAGGGGTGTTTTGATTTGCATTCCCCTAATAACTAATGATATTGAACATTACTTAAGGTGCTTCTCAGCCATCAGAAGTTCTTCAGTTGAAAATTCTTTGTTTAGCTCCGTACCCCATTTTAATAGGGTTATTTGGTTCTCTGAACTTCTTGAGTTCTTTGTATATATTGGATATTAGCCCTCTGTTGGATGTGGGGTTGGTGAAGATCTTTTCCCAATTTGTTGGTTGCATTTTGTCCTTTTGATAGTGACCTTACAGAAACTTTGTAATTTTTTGAGGTCCAATTGTCAATTCATGATCTTAGAGCATAAGCTAGGATCCTATTACAAAAGCCTATATTCAACACAACTGGAGAATCCGGAGGAAATGGACAATTTCCTAGACAGATAACAAATACCAAAATTAAATCAGGATCAAATAGATCATCTAAATAGTCCCATAACCCCTCAAGAAATAGAAGGGGTCATAGAAAGTCTTCCAACCAAAAAAACACAGGATAAGATGGTTTTAGTGCGGAATTCTATCAGACCTTCAAAGAAGACCTAACACCAATACTCTTCAAACTACTCCACAAAATTGAAACAGAAGGAACAGTACCCAACTCATTCTATGAAGCCACAATTATGCTGATATCAAAACCACACAAAGATCCAACAAAGAAAGAGATCTTCAGGCTAATTTCCCTCATGAATTATCAATGCAAAAATACTAAATAAAATTCTTGTCACCTGAAACCAAGAATACATCAAAATGATCATTCACCATGATCAAGTAGGCTTCATCCCAGGGATGCAGGGATGGTTCAATATACAGAAATCCATGAATGCAATCTACTACATAAACAAACTCGAAGAAAATAACCACATGGTCATTTCATTAGATGCTAAAAAAGCATTTGACAAAATTCAGCATCCTTTCATGCTAAAAGTCTTGTAAAGAACAGGAATTGAAGGCCCATACCTAAACATAGTATAAGCAATACACAGCA
Source organism: Apodemus speciosus (assembly GCA_002335545.1). NCBI lineage: Eukaryota > Metazoa > Chordata > Mammalia > Rodentia > Muridae > Apodemus > Apodemus speciosus. The sequence continues at coordinate 28,382 of BDUI01019470.1, forward strand.
AAT
>BDUI01019473.1:0-10507 GCA_002335545.1 Apodemus speciosus
CCAAGGGCCTCTCTTTCCTCTGATGTCAGATAAGACCATCCTCTCCCATATATGTAGCTGGAGCCATGGAAACACCCATGTATCCTCTTTGGTTGGTGGTTTAGTCCTTGGGAGTTCTGGGGGTTGGGTTAGTTGATATTGTTCTTCCTATGTGGTTGCAATCCCTTTTAACTCCTCCAGTCCTTCTYCTAGCTCTTCTGTTGTGGTTGCCAGACTCAGTCTGATGGTTGACTGTGAATACATCTGTATTAGTCAGGTGCTGGCAGAACATCTCAGGGGATAGTCATGCCAGGTTCCTGTCAGCAAGCACTTCTTGCCATCAGCTATAGCTTAAACAATGCCAAATAGATTAGATGAGAAAAGAAATTCCCCCATTACATAATCAAAACACCAAATGCATAGAACAAAGAAAGAATATTAAAAGCAGTAAGGGATAAAGGTCAAGTAACATAAAGAGAGACCTACCAAAATTACTCTAGACTTCTCGACAGACTCCAAAAAATCTAAAAGATCTTAGGCAGATGGCATATAGATGCTAAGAGAACAAAAAGACCAGCCCATGGCACTATACCTAGCAAAACTCTCAATTACCATAGTAGGGGACACCAAGATATTCCATGACAAAATCAAATTTAAACAGTACGTTTACAGTAATCCAGACATACAGAGGATAACAGAAGGAAAACTCCAAAATAAGGAAGGCAACTACACCCAAGAGAAAGCAAGAAATTAATTTTCTCATAACAAACCCCATATTTCTTTATAAGATTAGATTTAAGGTCATTTTCTTGTGTTTTAGTTGTGTTAGGGTATCCAGGACATGATGTAGCTGGGTAGCTGTGCTGTGGAGGTATCATATTGCTTGGGTTCTTATTGATTGTTTTCTTTCCAGTGCCTTTAGCCATCTGCATAGTTTTGGACATTGGGTGTTCTTATGGTAGTATTGGGAGGGGGAGGTGAATCTTGGGCTCTATGGTTCCAGACCTGCACTTCTGGTTGGTTCAGGAGCCTCAGGTCTGAGGAAGGTGGRTGGAGGTGTAGCAGGAGGATAGATTCTTTGGTCTTGTTTTTATTAGTGCTAGACCCCTGAACATGAACATCAAGTGACTTCAGGGACATAGCCTGCTTGTAGTCTGGCAATAATGTGATGACTAAAACTTTTAATTGTCTTAATCAGGATGGTTGTCAATAATTATCTCACATACATCATTTCAGTTTGGGTAATAATTATGAAATATTTTTTTACTTATATTTATTACATTTGTCTTTGTCTTATTACTTTTCTATTATCTGTGTTTTCCATGGCTACTTAGTTAACATTTGCAGTTTACATTACACAGTTCTAAATTTTAATCTACCTCCATCAAGAACAATATTTTATGGGTAATATACCAGTATTATTATTCTATAATAATTATGTCAATGTTTACAATAAAATTTTAGTAATCATATTATACATGATTGTTTATGTATATATGCATACAAGTATGTATGTGTGTGTCTATTTTTGTCAGAAATTCCTGGGGAAAATACTGAACATGAGCAACTTAAATGCTACATGCAATATTCTTGGGGACATTTGAACATATATCTTCTATCTATAGATAAGGAATAAATGACAGACTAAAATACGGATAGCACCAAAATCCAACATGATCAATAAATTAGTTTTATTGAGGTCACTTACTGTAATATGGGTGAAGGGTTAATGACAGGAACAGAAATGATTTAAAGACAGCTGTATTACCAAAACCCAAACAGCATGGAGGGCAGCTTGCGATAGCTGGAAAAGGGTACAGTGCACAATCTGCATGCAGCTCAGCAAAGTATATTTTCCAGGCAGCTTGCTCAGTGGATCTGACCCTCTTCCAGGTGACTGGCCAGTCTTCAGGTTCTTCCTGATACTGCAGTTTGTCTGAGAGTATCTCTTAGGAGTCCTTATAGAGTACATATTTAGGAAGTGAGGATCCTAGTGCATTTTCTTAGTCTTAGGGATTTCCTGATGATAGTGAAATTTTCCCTGAAGATACTGTTCCTGAGATATTACTCTATTATGCATTATCTTGTTATTTCACCTCCCCTTTGACATCCTGATCCTTTATAATCTTACCATTAGACTATAATCTTGCTTCCATTGCAGTCTCCATTTTAACATCCTGTCTTAAAATATTCTGCTGTTTCACTTACCCTTTAACACGTATGATTAAATATATTTTCTTCCGAAATTGAACATTTTAATCTGGGAGAAAACTTATTATAATATGTAAGAATACCATGAAAGTTTTACTGGRGTTATTTACACATCTGTAGTAGAGGGATTATTTACAGGAATAAAAGCAATTCAGACAGCTGCATTATCATAATTCCAAGCCACAAAGGATGTAGGCACCTGAATTTGGAAATCTGATCCTTACTGTATGATATGCTAGCAAGTCCACCTTTTGGAAAAATGTCATTTACAAGTAGCTCAGTTGTACTGAGGCTCTTCCGAGGAGTCCATTAGGTTTCTAATCTTGAAAAGTTCTGTTTGTTTCTTATTCTCCAAGGAAGCTTGCCTAACTTCTATCTTCTAGGTAGGTCAGCTTGTGCAAGCCTGTTGTATGTAACTTAACTTGGATGAGAGTCTGACTCTCAACCATCATTATGTTTAAACATGTCTGAGGAGTGGTGGACTTAGTGAATCTGATTGGTTACAGGTACTTCCTTTAGTTATTGAATTACTTATGTTCTGAATTTTAAGGAATTTCCTTCATGACAGACTATTCCCTTCCCTTTACATCAGATTATCATGACATAATTTTTGCCTCTGAAAAAAATTTCTACCCACTATTGGATAAGGGTTTTGTAGATATCAACTCAGGTTTTGGTCCTCTAAAGTCTTAGTTAATAGTGAGTTAGAACATCATGAGAACATCATGAGAAAATTTTGTATGGAAACCATGTTCACCCATACATTTTCATAGATTTATATAGATATATGGAAAGATACTATACAAACACATGTATGTATACATGTTTATATATATATATATGTAAGTATATATTATTACATGATTATGTAATATATAGTGTTTATATATATATTGATTTTGTTATTGGTCAGTCTTTTTTGATAAGATTTTTTCTTCTTTATCTTTATCTATCATTTTTCAATGACAAAATTTTAGTTTCATTTATCAACCAGAGCAGGAAAGGATTTTGATACGATATACATAAATCTTATCTCTGTTCTTTTGTTATTCACACCAAAAATAATTCAGTGAATGATGAACAAACAGTTCATTTACATATTTTAACAACTAGTAAACATTAATGTTTTACAGAGGAGGAAATTAGACAAAAGAAGAATTTCTTAATCCTCTCCAGATTTAAAAAATAGTACTGGTCTCTAGAGACACAATACTCAGAGAGTGGCTACTAAAAAAAAAAATGAAAGTTCATTTTAGCCATAAAATTCACAAGAGGATTAAGTAATACAAAGGTTTCCCACAACTGTTGCATTGTAAACATCATTTTTGGCAGCCTCTTGAGTAAACAGACTGCACTTGAAGTTTAAATGACGATATCATGATCTGTTCTGTTTTATTTGGTTCATGGTCTATGGACATCAGAATCCAAATCTTAGCATACATGTATGCATGATATTTTTTCACATAGTTTAAATCTTTGAGTTAAGAGTAGGTATGAAGAAGTATTATCAATTAAGTGTTATGTCATTCTTTTATAGATTCAACAAATATTGCAGTGTAAATAAAAAAGCATGAAAGCAGAACTTTCCTTACAGCATAGTGCTGTTTTCATTTTGTACAGGAAGAAAGCAGCCCTGATATTTTTATGAAACTATATGTATTCTAGTTTATAGTGCTTTATTTCACATTTATATATGAGGGCAAGGCCAGCTAGCTGAATAACTGAAGAAGATTGGTGTGTGAAGAAGTAAATAGGAAACTATCTTGAACAACATCCATAATTCATTTACAGGTGAACCTTCTTTCAACTTTCATTGTARCATCAATATATCTGTTGACAATTACATTTGTTATTTTTAAGGATTTGCAATCAGGTATTGTGATGAGAATTTGAGCAAGAATATAATAATATATTTCCACATTTTATTTAATATGTATTTCAAACAGAATTTTAAGGTAATATATTAAAACTTCAGTGTTCATGTATTTCAGGTATCAGCAAAAATCTAACTATGGAAAAGGTCTCATTTCTTCAAAAGACCATTTCAAAATTACAAAATATTAAACTTAAAATTTCTACTGAGTTGTGATATTATACAATTGTACAATTATAATATAATCAAATTACTTTTATGTTGCTACTCAAGCTGTCCATATTCATGTGCTCAAATTTCTGTCTTAATATGAATATTATTGCATTGTTTTAAATCATTTCAACAGATTTGAGTGTGATATTTTATCTGATTTTCTGACATTTTAATAATTATTAATCTATTCAAATATAGTATATATATGAAGAGATGAATAATTTATGTGGTTGTATCTCCTCTGTCTGCAGTTGGCATATGCATGCTCCATAGGTACCTTACTACTTCCATGTATAAAACATTTATTTTCATAATATTATTGATAAAGAAATTCAAACATGGAGAAGCTGAGAATCTTATGATACTGAAAACAACTTTGGTGAGTGCAAAATTCAAAATAATCTTACATATGCTTACAAAATATATYATGGCTAACAATATAACATGAACTGTATAAACATTATATACATAGATACATATATGTATATACATATACATATATATGGTAAACATAAAATTCAAATTCATATTAGATGACTTTACTGTCTTAGCCTTCTACAAATATTATATTTTTATAATTATATGTTTTACGTAAAATATAAAGAATAAAGATTGAAAACATGAAATTCATAATCTCTTATTTGCCCAGTTGGTAAATTTTACTCTATAAGGACTGGATGAGGCTGATGAACTGTACCTCAGAAAGTTATTTACAATTAGCTAATATACAATACTCACTGATAATGAAGCATTTACTTTATTTTAGTCGAATATTCCTCATTTTTACTATCAATTTTTATAACATATTTCACATATTTCTTAGAAATGTCTCATTCCTTTCTGTTCTTAATGGCTTTTGCTGTGTCAAAAACAATGTAATTTGAATCCTTGCTATCACCCTTTCATGAYATTTTTTACATTGCTGTGCTTTCTACCATTTTTGTCAAGATTGAGTGTAGCAATTCTAAGGCAAAGAAATTATATATAGAATAATTATTTTAATAAATTCTGCTGATGTAGTCTATTACAATCCAGTCTCACTGTTTCATGTTACTCATGATAATTTTAGTCACTACTATAAATTTGACATATCTTCTCCTAAAGTATCAGTTGAATAAGAAAAGGAACTGAGAAAATGATGGTATTTATACACACATATATGAGATATAATTTATTGATAAACATTTATATTTTGAACACTTATTTCCTTCCTCTAATTCTTTGCAGATCCTCTGCATCTCTCTCCCCACCCAATTGTATATTCTTTTTTCTATCTCTTTCAAACAAACAAACAAATTTGAAACTAAAACAAAACAAAACAAGAAACATATATACAGAACCACAAAAATAAAAATGACCATAATRCCAATGGGATAAAAGAAATGCTCAAATAAAGGCAAAGGAAAGAAAAAGTCCATATAAGTAATACGGAGGGTCTTTGTTTGTTTGTTTGATTTTCTATTTGTTTATTTAGGGTTTGGGCAGGAGAATGTGTTGTTTTTGTGTGTGTGTTGTCCAACTACCCCTATGTATGGGGYTACATTGAAGTAAGACTTGTATACACTTGAGACTCAAGTGACAAAAACATTTTATCTATGATTTGTCAGTCATGTTTAGATGTTTGTGATTTAATTGACTTATTGCTTTTGCAATTCTCTTTTACATAGGTAACTATTCTTGTATAGAGTATAATAAATGGAATGCAAGAGGAACATATCAGAATTTCTTCTCATGGGGCTGTCTTCTAAGCAAAACATTGAAGTGTTTTGCTTCCTGTTCTTCTCATTCTGTTACCTTGCCATATTGTCTGGGAATCTGCTGATCCTTATCTCAGTTAGATGCAGTTCTCTGGTCAACCAGCCAATGTACTACTTCCTCGGTCATTTATCTTCTATGGATATTTTCTATACCTCCTGTGTTACACCAAAATTGATTGGAGATCTACTAGTGAGAAGAAAATCCATCTCTTATACAAACTGCATGCTACAAGTCTTTGCCATGCACTTTTTTGGTATAATTGAAGTCTTAATCCTGACAGTCATGGCCTTTGATCGCTGTGTGGCCATCTGCAAGCCCCTTCACTATATGGTCATCATGAGCAGAAGCAGGTGTCATGTCCTGATCTGGGCTTCTTGGGTTGGTGGGGCTGCACACTCCTTTTCTCAGTTTTGTTTGCTCATTTGCTTGCCATTCTGTGGCCCCAATGAAATAGACCATTACTACTGTGACATTTTCCCTTTGCTGAAAATTGCCTGTACTGACACCACCATCATTGGCATTCTGGTGGTTGCCAATTCAGGACTGATTGCTTTGCTAACCTTTGTTATCTTGTTTGGTTCATAYGTGGTCATACTGTTCACATTAAGGAATTACACAGCAGAAGGAAGACAGAAAGCTCTTTCTACCTGTGGGTCCCATATCTCTGTGGTTATTTTATTCTTTGGACCTTCCATCTTTGCTTACCTTAGACCTCCTACCACATTCCCTGAGGATAAAATCTTTGCGCTATTTTACACCATCATTGCTCCTATGTTCAACCCCCTCATATATACTTTAAGAAATACAGAGATGAAAAAGGCTATGGAAAAGGTTTGGTGTCGAAAGATATTTTCACAATAGAACATGATTAATTTGCAGTATGTTAAACAAATTCATATAGAGTTAAGAGTGGCTCTGAAAAAAAGAGTTACAAGGTTTTAACTAATGAATATCAACTGCGTAATCAAAAAGGGAAGAGTAGATAGAATTAGAAAGTAGTAAACTGAAAATTTACTATGCAATTGAGGATGAATAATATCTTTCATATGAAAGTTTTGGGGGCTATTAAGGGGGTGACTACAAAGCACACTAAATTTCTAAGCTATYTTAGAACCTTAAATTATTTTATTTGGATTTTTACATGATGATAAAAATATTTCAGGATAATTCAGAAGTTAAATAGATGGATATTATTTTCAGATAAATGCTTTTAATAATGTTTCATATTCTATTAATATATGTAAATAAACCTTGTATGGTGAAAATTTTAACTAAATTATATCATGGTGTTTCTCTAATCAAACATGCTCAAACTGTGGGAAATCAAGGTAAAAAGTGAGATTTTAGGCCATTACAGAAAACCTTTATTAGTTCAAGTCTCTAAAACCCATACTTGAGTAAATCATTTTATATAAGACAGACCTGAAAATATACACCATTAAATGAATCCATTCAAGTTCTGGTAGCAAAGAACTAAGAAGCTATATTCTCTTTAAATTTTTTAAGCTGATTATTGTTGTGGTCTCTTTTATTGTATTGAAAATTTTATTTGTGATGTTTTTATAGATGGATGCCTGTATGTTTTAACCTTATTGCTTTACTCCTCTCTCTTTCTTGTCAACATTCCTTTCCTGGATACAAATAGTCTTTCCTTCTAAAGTCAGATCAGTTATAGTTCATCACCTTCTGTTACAAACATATACCCCTTACTCTTCTTTTCCTTCTATGAAGGGTTATCAAAGAAGCAATTTCCTTTTGATGAAGGGACCATGCACTTGAGATACAGTCCACAGAGACTACTGGGCATGATCTGACCTGAATGTTTCCTCATTTAGAATTTGCTTTCCTGGTTCTAGAAGGAACAAAGCAAACTTTCAAAGAAGGAAGCAACTAACAGTCCTACTCATCTATAATAGCTATACATCACATGAATGACTATCATGACTCAATAATATGAAGGAYATAGTAGTGTCAGGTATACCATGGCACTAGACAATAGCTCTCTAATTGGACATAAGAGGGAAATGGTATTTAATACCCAAACCTGGCTTACTAGTTAATAGAATCATGGATATTGAGAAGGACCTGCAACTGTTACTTAATTAAAACAGTTTAAACCCTAAAAATAATCTGAACTTTCGCTTTCTATACACAAGTAAATATAGTCTTTACCTGTCAGCATGGAAACTGCTAAACACAAAGAGAATTACTGAAAAATACTCCCAATCAAAATTCAGAGTTGTAGAAGCCTTAGTCTATACATCTACAAATCACTCCCATACCTAAGGTTTGGGAAACCTCAAGAAAAGGGGGCTGAAAATTACAAAAAGCCAAAGAATTAGAGTTTTCTGTGATATTATATCCCCTGAAATACTCAAAAGTTAATCCCTTAAATTCTCACAAATTTGTTGTCCTAAATATTAGCCAATTATGGACAATTATTACATATATAGCGAAGATGGATGGGAATGGAGGAGCGCTAGATGGACAAGTAGGCCTCAAAACTTTTGAAATATTCTCCTATACAAGACCTGTACAATGGGCACACTAGTTAGCATGTCAACATGGGCTGAGGAAGTATCATAAGTACCTATCTGTAGATAAGATTTATGAACAATTATGGGCTAATAAGATAGCAATTGTAGTGTTCTCCAAAGAGTGAAGGTTGGTATCTACAATATTCAGAGAAAACTAAAATGCCTCAATGAGACTCGATTGAACAACTCTGTCTACATGATGATGAAATAGACAGTTCTGAAATGATGGAATAGAATAAATATATAATATGTCCAACAAAACCAGTGAAAATGCAATTTATAATTACACTGTAACCTATGTATATGTGATGCTCACTTCACTAGGATCCAAAAGATAACTTCAATTCCATGGCTGCATAGACAGCCTTTTATGATCAGGGGATCACAAAACTAAATAAGTACTCCTGGCTTTATAAATGCTATGTCATTCAGGGGAAAAGGTTATATAGATAAAAGTACTTTAAATGAGAAAAATATATAGGAGTCTTGGTCATGTCATGGTCAAGTAGGAGCTACCAGGTACAAATAGCCTTTAGAATTTTTTCTCATAATTCAGAAATATATTCTAGATTCTTGTACCACATAATTTTGTCATTGTTTTTTTCAAACAACAAAGGTTTTATTCCTGTTTATATCCTGTGGATACTGCAAGCCAATAGGGAATCTATTCTGTCAACTTGAGTCTTGGAACCCAAGCTGTCAACATTTCCAACCTCAGATGTCAGGCTATACCTGGAATTATATCTGTCTCCTTACTGAATCTCCCAAGAGCAGTATGTACAACTTTGCTTCTGATTTTCAAAAATTTAAATAATCTGTAAAATGGGAAGGTAAACAATGCATTAATTTAAATATAGGTCTTTTTAAGTCTGGAGTCTGAATCATTATTATCTTATATCTTTTACTGCTGTGTTCTAGGCTCAACTGACCTAACATGGATATATTAGTACTCCTTAAACATTTTATTTTTTTAATTTGGTTCAATGAAATTGTAGTTTAGGTATTCAGAGCTTCGGGGCTAATATTCACTTATCATTGACTGCATTCCATGTGTGTTCTTTTGTGATTGGGTTACTTCACTTAGGATGATATTTTCCAGTTCACTTATGGGGAGGGAAGAACAAGGAAGGGGAATGTAAACATTTGGAATGTAAACAAAGAATATAGAAAATTTAAAAAAAATAAATAAATAAAGGAAATAAAGAAATTGTAGTTTGTTTTGTATTAAAGCATTGTTCCTTATAATATTTAGCTATATATACATTTTATAGTAAAAAAGCATTATGTGTTACTTGAAGTATTGTGTAAATAATAGAAGTAGTTAAATCACACTTTTAACATCATTGTTGTATTACATTTTTTGTTGTCATGGTGACACAAATAAACCTCTTACTTTGTTCCTCAACCTTTTATTATATTCATATAGCAATAAGTTTATSAGTCTAAACTGGCCTTAAAGATACTGAGAGCCAAAGTGGTTATATGCACTGGCAAGAATATAATCACACTTTAAGTAATATCTGTGTAAAGTAAATTACATCAAATTTTGGAATAATTATTATTCACCAAATAAATCCATCATCAAGATACCTAAACATTTGGAGCATGATTTTTTTTATACTTTCATCAAAACTTTGACCTTTATTTCTGTGGATATCTTTTTTTCTATATTCTTTGTTTACATTCCAAATGCTTTCCCCTTTCCAAGTCCCCCCCACACCGTATGTTCCATAAGTCCTCTTCCCTCCAACCAATCCCCAATCACCCCCCCCCATTTCTTTGTTCTAGTACTCCCCTTACCATACTGGATCAAGTCTTTTCAGGACCAGGGCCCTCTCAATCTTTCTTCTTGGGAATCATATGATTTGCTAATTGTGACTTGAGTATTCAGAGCTTCTGGGCTAATTAATATCCACTTATCAGTGATTGCATTTCA
>BDUI01019473.1:18116-38644 GCA_002335545.1 Apodemus speciosus
AAATCTTAAACTGGGCTCAAGGTTTGTCTGTCACTCTAAAAACTTATTATATTTCTTCTATAGTCTAAATTTCAATGTGACTGTGACAGAATCATTGAATAGATCATTTGATAAAATCTATGCAAATATCTCTTACAATAAGACTTAAGAGGCAGAAAGGAGAAATGGCTATGACATTTCCTGGGACTAATTGGCTGTGTAGTTGCTATGATTGTATACTAGTTCTGCAAAATTGCTCATTTAATAAATGCTTCAGGGGTTTGTGAAAAAGGGGCATGGACTTGCTTTCTCTGGGGACTGGACATATGTGACTGTTTCCATATATCTGAATATATTTTGTGACAAGAAGATATTTAATGCTCATATACCAGAAAAATTTTCCATGCAAGGGCTGAATTTAGAAATATTTTTATGTGGTAAAGTAGATATTAGTGGGGCTAATTTTTAAGTGGAAAAAAAAGAAGAATCATTTTATGTAATATTTCAGTCTTTATGGCAGAGTCTATCTCCAGCCTTCTACAAGATTATCTGTGAAATTTTTCATTTCTCCATAGTGTCTAAACCTGAAAGTTATATTGGATGAATTTAAAATATAATTTATGTTGTAAAGACTCAGTTCATCAATTTACATGGTGCTTCTTATCTTATATATGGTTCATTTTCATTGCAAATCAAAACATAGAGAGTAAACTATGAGCAATGTATTGGAAACAGTCTTCATTTGCAAAAGAAAGGGTAAGTTTTTGAATCTTGTTAAACTCTCTTTTCTGCCATTCACTATCAGCCTGTTTTCATTTGCAATACTCTAAAACCTAATGGAACAGAGTCAGGTTTTATCCACTGATGTGAAATTGGTAATAGTTTTTATTTCTTTATCTTATACTGACATCTGAGAGACTAGACTATGACTTGGGATACCTACAGACTTATTTKCACAGTATGGAGTCAGGACAAGAMTTGGTCCATCCCTGTAAATAGACAGTCCGTTTGCATTGAACCTGCTGAGATATAGTCTGATGCTGATGATAGCATATGCTGATAAGGKCTGCCATATATTTTCTGTTTACAATTCATTCTATGGTTTGATGTAAAGGAAAATACAAAGAATAAAAGAAAGAAAAATCCTACTTCAATCATAAAACACTCTTCATCTATAATTTCTTGTTAACCTTTCCTGAAACTTGTCCTGGCTTATCTCATGCTTGCCATCTTATGATGCTTACTAATAATGACATTTTGTTCCTTGTGATGATTCTTCTCATAATTATAATAGACATAATTGCCTCAGAGATGTATTGATTAGAACAAGTGGAGAACAAAGGTTTGGCTTCTGCTCTTGTGTATTGTATGGCAGCTGTTTGGTAAACACAGAAAGATTTCGTAATATGTACAGACTGGAACAATRCAATCTTGCTACATTCCAATGTGGTAAGACTGGATAAATTAACAATGCTCAAACGAAAATGACAGGAGGATGTGCTAGGGATGAGATGACTCAATGAACATACAAAAGGCTTACATCAGATATGTATTTGTAACTCAGACACTTGAATATGTAAATATAGACAAGATTTGCTGAGGAATGGTGTTTGCWTTGTGCCCTCTCTCCATAGAAAAATATGGGGGTGATGCTTTAGAAGAGGAAAATTCATTAGGCTGTATCATGTGGAACTATTAGAGAAAGAGTCTATATAAGAAAGTGTACTTACATGGAGTGCTTGGAATGCACATGGTGAGAATGGCTGGAACAGTGATGCTGAATGGCACAGTGAGTATATCAACCATTGTGTTTTGGAACAGTAATAATGTTACAGCATGTGAATCCTTTCATTTCACATGCCCACATGTCCATTTAAATCAGTGATAGGAAAGAAGCAAAAGGGAAGAAGAGCATGTATGAAAAGTGAAGGTAAAAGGAAAATTTAAGTGTTGGTTTTTGATTTCTGATTAAACACATAGGAAAGGCATATGTTTAAAGGCCTTTGGTGGCTTTATAAAGATTACCTAGGATTACAGATATGTATGTATAGTATATGCAAGTGATAAATATGAAAAAGATGATAGAGGTAGAGATATAAAACATAGATATAGTTAAATATGTAGATATGTATATTYGTATGCATACATCCCAATATGATTTATTATATTTCTCCCACTACACTTCATGAGACCTTAAAAAGTAATAACTGTAAAATATTGGGYTGAAAGACCCATAGTCTAAACAATTCAAATATATTTTATAATGTAGAGGGGCAATATTCCATTTTGCTGTCCTTCTATAAAGTAGCTGAGGATCAGGACTTCCAGTCCTCTCATTAAGGGTACTCCAGTGAAGTCAAATAGAGGATGTCCTGAAGTGCCTGTGTGCATTTTATGACTCTCAGCATCAATTTTCTATAGATGTATTTGCTGAGTTATGTCTCCCCTACTACTCATTCCTTTCATTACTGTTCAAACATGTTTTTTCATTCAGTTTTCCTGCATTGTACCTAATGACACCATGTTAATATATGCCAGTGTGCTCACAATACAAAAACTAGTTTATTTATCACATAGTTCCCAGATATGACCCAGAAACAGAAGCAAAGCCTTTGTGATCCAAATATTCTAACACCTGCAATTTTTCATGGTGAATTAATTCACTTTTCTTACATGTAAGAACAGGCAAACAAATGTCATTAGCAGGAGGATGCTGGAATCTTGAATGTTGTAGCCTTTTCATTATAGCTAAGCTCATCAGGAACACACAAAATATATAAAATTGCACTGAATAACTAATGATGGCTATTTTATTAGAGGAGATTAATGAATCTTTGCTTCGATTTTATTACATTTCTGTCTGTCTGTCTTTCTGTCTCCTCCCGTGTGTGTGTGTGTGTGTGTGTNTACCTAATGACACCATGTTAATATATGCCAGTGTGCTCACAATACAAAAACTAGTTTATTTATCACATAGTTCCCAGATATGACCCAGAAACAGAAGCAAAGCCTTTGTGATCCAAATATTCTAACACCTGCAATTTTTCATGGTGAATTAATTCACTTTTCTTACATGTAAGAACAGGCAAACAAATGTCATTAGCAGGAGGATGCTGGAATCTTGAATGTTGTAGCCTTTTCATTATAGCTAAGCTCATCAGGAACACACAAAATATATAAAATTGCACTGAATAACTAATGATGGCTATTTTATTAGAGGAGATTAATGAATCTTTGCTTCGATTTTATTACATTTCTGTCTGTCTGTCTTTCTGTCTCCTCCCGTGTGTGTGTGTGTGTGTGTGTTTGTGTTTGTGTTTGTGTGTGTTTGTGTGTGTGTGTGTGTTTTCCATGGAATATCCATGTAAGTACAGGACTGAATGTCTCTTTCATCATGTATGTTGTGGGATCAAATTTAGGTTGTCTGACTTGATGGTAGCACCTTTTTGGGGGGAAAATCTCACAAAATCCTGGTGAGGTGTGGGTGTTCTTATGCTTTGTGTCCTCCAATTTTATATTGTAATAATGGAAAGAGACCCAAAATTCATTACCTAACTTTTATGAATTTCTCCTAAGAAACTGCTTACAGTTTCTCTTAAGAAACAGAAACTTTTTACTGTTGTTAAAGTGTGCTACCCAAGGGGAGTTGTATTGGTTTGTTTCCTTCTCATTCACATTAAATGTGATTTCATTTCTTTCACAAAAATGACTTTTCTCTAATTTTCATATCACTGGAATCTATAATATTACATATGTTCTCTCTCAATTTTCCCTTCATTACAGAGATCCTACCATCAAGATGCTATGTTGTCTTGATCTTTTTGTTAATAAAAAGCTTAAATGTCATTTCTATCTTATGGGTATTAAGAAAGCTATTAAGATCATTAAAGATGAATTTATTTGAGACACTTTGGGAAGAAAATTTAGATTTAAAACAATGTAAAATTTGAGCAAATAAACAACTTGAAATAACAGTTTTATTAAACAGGAGGCTGTACTTGAGGAATGACAAACCAGAGAAGCAGGAATGGATAGCCTAATGTCTACCTTGTTTATACTGAATGAACTAATCTTTATAGCGAACCAATAGAGCTGTACTGTTGAAATACACACAACTATATATGAATATTGTGGTGCTGAAGTTTTATATCTTCAATGGGCAGAGAAGTGTTGTCTGCCTGTGATTGTCAGTGTGGCACACACCTCTATTTTTCCCTCACAGGTAACATGAGAATCTGGCTACAAACTGATCTCTAACATTTGAGGTTTGTTTTTTTTAATTTTTAATTTTGTATATTCTTTGTTTACATTCCAGTTGCTTCCCCCTTTCCTTGTTCCCCCTCACCATATGTCCCATAAGTCCTCTTCCCTCCCATTTCCCAATCACCCCCTCCCACTTCTCTGTCCTGGTACTCCCCTACAATACTGGATTCATTTGTTCAAGTAATTTAAATTCCATCTCTGAGCATTACATCACATGATAAATTATTATTTTCTGTCTGAAGATGATTTCTCTTCTTCTAATGTAACAAAGTAGTGCCTTAAATATTTAACTATTTGGTTTACATTAATTTTTTTCTTGAAATTAGATTTTGTTCATGCAGTGTGTTTTGATTAGTCCTACCTCCTCAGACTCTTTTGAATGACCCATTGAAGCTAAAGATAATTATAGATGAGTAGACAATGACTTCTATATTAAAAATATGATATAGGACTAAAGTAAAATAGATAAATTGACAAATTGGACTAAATGATGTGTGAAGATTTTACAGCAAAAGAAATAATCACTGATAAAAGCCAGTATTATTCTTAGTTAAAAAGTCCCAAAGTTATTTCGCTAGACTGAATTGTGCTAAAAAATATATCCAAAAGGTTAGTCAGTGTGTGACATTTTCAGAGAAAAAAGTAAAAATGTAAGTTGTTTTTTATAAAACTCATGTGAGAATAATGAAGTATATTTATTTCTATCAACTAACTCATATGAAATAATGTCATAAAATAAACTTGTTATCACAAACTTTAGCTGATCTGAAAAGTTACCAGGCTTATAATTCTGGCAACATGTTTATGTAAGATAAGGATACACAAGCCACAGGCACAAATAGACTCAAATCTCTCTGGAAGCAAATATACAAAACTCAACATGTTTCTCTCTGCACAGTGGAAGCATGACTTCAGAATTCTTTTGTTTTCAAATATTCTGTTTGCATTGTTGAATTCATAACAACCATAAAATATACAGAAATAGATTAATAATTAATGAAGTTATATAAAGATTGAAAAACAGCTAATATTTATCAGTGAGGATGATTCATTTAGGACTAGTTAAAATTATTTGTTTTACAATTCATTACCTTTTATAACATTATTATTTATAAAGTAAAAATTACAAGCAGCATAAGTTGCTTGAAAAAAATGCTATTATTATACTATTAAATTTACCTTGATATTTATGACCGTAAGGTATAAAAGCATGTGGCCATTGAAATGGATCATCAGGTAAAGATTTGCTGCCATACCTAAAAATCTGAGATCAATTTTCTGGACCCACTAAGTGGAGGGAGAGAATTATTCTTTTGGCCTTTACATGACTGTGATGGCACAACATGCACACATACATACACACACACTCACACATATACAGAAAAGGTGAGAGAGGGGAAGCACACATTAAGAAATGAAGATATGAGTTACAAACACAAAAATAATTTTATAGAAATTCTACATCAAAGTGAGGCAGTAACATTACATTCAGGACTGCTTTCAGTCACATAAGACAAAAATATTTGAATACACAACCAAAAAAACCCAATAAAAACTAACATTGCACCAAACAAGTTTCTCACATAAAATTTTTAAAAAGTAGTGTGTGGCCGGGTGGTGGTGGCACATGCCTTTAATCCCAGCACTTGGGAAGCAGAAGCAGGTGGATTTCTGAGTTCAAGGCCAGCCTGGTCTACAAAGTGAGTTCCAGGACAGTCAGGGCTATACAGAGAAACCCTGTCTCGAAAAAATAAAAAAAACAAAACAAAACGAAAAAGTAGTGGTGTGTGTGTGTGTGTGTGTGTGTGTGTGTGTGTGTGTGTGTAGGACATATATTTTTCTAAGTAACATTTTGTCTATTAAAAATGTAAAATCTCTAATGAAAACTGAAACTTAGAGCTAGAAACTATTAGATTTCTAGTGGAATAAACTTAAATATAATAAAAACTTTATAGTACACATTTCTTTGATCATAATAAACTTAAAGTAATATCCAAACAGTTATGCCCTTATGTTTTCACAGTAAAGTGTTATACTGAATAAAGAAGCAGTATTAAAATTGGATTAAATACATTTTTAAAGTATAACTTATCCAGAAGCAAAAGAAGACAGGGAAAATAGATAGAAACATAGAGGTAATGAATTGAGATGAGACTTGCTTTATAATGAAAACTCTAGACTTAGTGGTTTTTTGCATTAAGTATTGCTTTTTATATTATGGAGCACAAGGGAAAATTCAGCAAGAGGTCTACATGTACATGTGAATGTATGCATGGATACAACACTTATTCATTGAAAGCACCTCAAATGCATAAAGAAAATGTTTGAGCTCATACCCTTCCAATACATTCAACAGACACATATGGTTTTCCTAAGTTTCCTAATCAACACATCACTTTTTCAAAGAAAGAACAAAAACTCTACACTTTGTAATATCAACAGGAATCAGTTCAGTAAGTTTCTGAGTTAATAGGAAATCTCATTCAGAAATAGGTTTTATGTTGAACTTTCACAAGATTCTTCAGGGACTTTAAAGGCAGGTGAGATTATCAGCAAAGGTAGAACTAAGGAATTTCAGCGTCAGGACATTTATCTCAACATATCATTCCTTTGTTTGCAGGTTAAACATTTTTCAGCCAGTCGTATCTAATACAGCCACTGATAGGATGCATAACAACAGTGTGACTGAGTTCATTTTGCTGGGGTTGACTCAGGATCCGGAAAAAGAGAAGGCAATATTTGGAATCTTCCTGATTCTTTACCTTATGACTTTAATGGGGAACTTTCTCATTGTGGTAACCATAAAGATGAGTCAGACACTTGGGAGTCCCATGTACTTTTTCCTCTTCTATTTGTCTTTTGCTGATGCTTGCTTCTCTACAACAACAGCGCCTAGATTGATCGTGGATTCCATCACCCAGAAAAAAMTYATTACCTACAATGAATGTATGAYTCAGSTCTTTGYAGCTCACTTCTTTGGGTGCATGGAGATCTTTGTGCTTATCCTCATGGCCTTTGACCGCTATGTAGCAATCTGTAAGCCTCTACGATATACAACTATAATGAGCCAACATATCTGTGGTATATTAGTGATTCTTGCCTGGATAGGGTCTTGTATTCACTCTTCAGCACAGATTTTCTTAGCCTTAAGATTACCCTTCTGTGGCCCAAATGTGATAGATCACTATTTCTGTGATTTGCAACCCTTGATGAAACTTGCCTGCATGGATACGTATGTGATAAATTTGCTAGTTGTGTCTAATAGTGGTGCCATATGTATGGTAAGTTTCATAGTACTGCTTATCTCCTATATTGTCATCTTATACTCTCTGAGAAACCACAGTGCAGAAGGAAGACGAAAAGCCTTGTCTACATGCACTTCTCATTTCATTGTGGTGGTCATCTTTTTTGGTCCATGTGTATTTATATACACAAGGCCACTAATCTCTTTACCAATAGACAAGATGGTGGCTGTATTTTATACAATAGGGACACCTTTGCTCAACCCTCTTATCTATACTCTGAGGAATTCAGAAGTAAAAAGTGCTATGAAAAAGTTATGGTGTGGTAAAGTATGACTGTCATTAATAAAGAATATGTGAGGATTCTAAAATATAGCTCCTTAAGATGTAATTTCAATACTTAGACAGTAAAACCAAAGTATTCTGAGAGTATATAACTGAGGTACTTGTGTATGCATGTATAAATAATAACCTGCGGCCATGAAAATAGCTAATGGGGTAAATGTATTTACCACAACCCTGATGATTTTAGTGAGGTGAGTATAATCCCTGAAACCCACATGGTTAAACCAAAGAATAACCTCCTATAATTGTCTCCTCACTTACTAAAACATGTCATGTGCATATATACATAAATATAGATACGCAAATAAATACAAGCAATAAAAATTTAAAAGCTAGAAATTGTTTCAAACTTCATATATAGATAGAAGTTTAATAAGTATGTATGTATATGATATGAGTATTTTTAACCTGGAATCGGTTACTTATTACCACCCCATGAGTACTAAAAATAATGAGAGAGAAGAGAATTTGTTTGTTGGCTTTAAACAGTACAAGAAAATTCAAATTCCATATATTTAGGAATCAGAAAATCAGAGCTGGAGTTTATTACTTTGCTATATGAGTGTTTTAAATGGTATTTCTTCATTTTTAGTATAATCTAAATTATTATAAATCACACTCACTCTGAACTTTTCATCTCACAATGAAGCATAATTATTCTATTTCACTATCACAGGTTACACTGAAACACAGAAGTATCCCTTCAAGTGATAATAGTCTGCTGAGTACAATTCAGTGGGAGTAGGCTTAGTTAATATTCAGAAGGCCTCATGTGTCATTCTGAAAGCAAAACAAAAAAAAAATGATAAAGTCTGATGAAAAGGACTATACTGTGTTATATGGGTATTTCCCATTTTAGCACTGGGTTATGACCACAAAAATCACATAGGATATGTATGTATTGTTAACCCAAAAAATATTTCAGAAAGTTTCTCATCTCCTATTCACTATTGTCAATTGTTTTTATATGTGCATCACATAAATATCCATAATTTTCAYTACTTTATGTCTTTATGTTTTGTTTTCAATACCCATGACGATTTTTAAATATAATCACTTAATAAGTAAGTCAGAAACAGGCAAATATTTAATTCTTATCTTTCTTTCATTGTTCCAACTTCACATAGGAAAAACAGGCCTGTTTACCAGTCTTTAAATACAAGCTCACAGTTTTCAAAGACTCTTCTCAGTCTTAGTTATAGCAGAGTTTCAAATTCCACATATATAAAATAAGGCCTCCATACAAATCTTACCTGCTTAGTTCAAATGCTGCAATGCAAATGGTGATGCTGAATATCATTTTCTATATTATGTCTTCAAACTTTGAATAAAGTGTACATTGGCCAAGTTGGCCTGTGTCTTGTTAATGCAGCTCCACACTTGGGATTCCAATGTACTAGATATTGACAAGGAACAGGTCAAAAGTCTCAGTTTTGCTACAGGGCAATGTGTGATCATCCATATTTCATTCACATAAATCAAACTTTCTCAGAGAATCTAAGAACCAGTGAATTATCATAGGGAGGTAATGCAATTATTCAATTATCTTCAAATGTAGACCTAGTCATACTGTGACATAATGCCTCTCAAATAAAGATCAGTTGTGAAAAAGAATGCAAAGAAGGGACTTACCATTTTGTTTCATGTTTGTTTTCAATTTCTAGATGATGGTGTTTGTGGATAAAGTGAGATGTTCCATTCTACTAATTTAGAGAAATATGATAAATATCTGTTTTTATTTGGGTACCATCCAAGGCTGTAAAGGCACAGAATGCTCAGTTGAGACAGACTTGCCTCATTCCAGATTCATACCTTAAAGCTTGATCTCCACTGATGAAGATTCTAATTTATAATAGTTGATTTTCACTATCTGACTATGATAACAGGTGATAATAACAAAGGTGAGAACTTTCCTGGGACTCACTACTTTGACACTCCACTGGGTGACATATTCAATTTCTCTGCATAGAAGGACTACAGCTACAGCCATTTCCATTTATGAAACAAATATGAAATGAGGAAGAAATAATAAATGGCAGATCTCTATTCTAAAAAGTGATTTCACTTGCTTTAATCCTATAATTAGTTGGCATATATCATTGTACATACAATAATTTAGCTGAATAAAGACATTTTCATGAAATAACAAACTAAAGAACAAACAGGAAAGTACCTTGAACACTGAATTAATATCTTTCTTTTAGGATTAATAGTATTTCTTAAGCCATTATCATTAGATTATAGTAACTCTGTTACTATAGTAACTCTGTTNTTTCGAGACAGGGTTTCTCTGTGTAGCCCTGGCTGTCCTGGAACTCACTCTGTAGACTAGGTTGGCCTCGAACTCAGAAATCCACCTGCCTCTGCTTCCCAAGTGCTGGGATTAAAGGCGTGCGCCACCACCGCCCGGCTATGTTCTAATCACAGTACATACAATATAGAATATAATTTTTCCAACGTGATGATCAGAATTTTCTATAAGGAAAATCAAAAGGAAATACTATATCTACCTTCAAGTAAATTGAAAAATGTTTTATTGGAATTTGTAGAGGGATCGCTTCTCAGCCTTTTGGCTAAGATTGAGTGTAGAATGTATAGAGGGGTGATAAGGATCTCTGGGGCTAAACTGTTTCCTACAATTTAGTGTTCAGGGTAAACTTCCTAGAGGGCTTCATAATTTTACAAAGACTTGCAAAGGCAAAAGAGATGTCCAAGAGAATATTTTCATTAAAAAAGAAACTATCTTCTGAATTTTTGAAACTGTAGAATGAAGAAGAGGTATAGAGAATGGGAAGAAGAGAACTCACAGATGAATATCATGGTGAACAGGGCTATATCAGAGCTTTTTTTTTTTTTTTTTTTTTTTTTTTTGCCAGAGGCGAGATAAGCTCTGCCATTGATAGTATGGACATGACTGTCATATTATAATTTAAATGAACTTAATATAAATGCATGTGTTATATTTTTCAGTGTCATAACATAATCATGAAAAAGTGATTTAAAAATATTTTATTTATTTTGTATGAAAGTTTGAAGGAATAGAGTTTACCATGATTGTGAAAGCATGGTAACTTGGAACCATTTGTCATTACATCCATCTTGCTGGCCATCTACTCTGATTATATAGAATTAAATAAAGTTCATCTTAAATTACATATTTGGTATTAGGTAGAATAATGAAGTATGTGGTTTGGCCTTTTCCTATTGCTACATAAGTATATTGGTCAATTATAAACAAATCTTTATATTTTTAAAAAAAAGATTTATTTACTTTGAATACAGTGTTCTGCTTGCATGTATGCCTGTGGGACAGAAGAGGGCATGAGATCTCATTATAGATGATTATAAGCCATGTGGTTGCTGAGAATTGAATTCAGAACCTCTGGAAGAGCAGTCAGTGCTATTAACTGCTGAGAGATCTCTCCAGCCCCCCAAATCTTTATTTTTGAGAGTTACTGAATCTAGGAAGTACAAAATAATAATATCAACAAAAATATTGCTCCGTGATGTATCAACTTATGATGTAGTTCAGGAGTATGAGGTTGCTGAGCTTTCTGAGGACCTTGTTCTTTTTTTCTTTCTTTTTTTAATTTTCTATATTCTTCTTCGAAATGATTTTCCCTTTCCCGGTTTCCCCCACCCCTAAGTCCCATAAGCCCTCTTCCCTCCTCCAGTTCCCAATCAACACCCTCCCACTCCACTGTCCTGGCAATCACCTACAATGCTGCATCAAGCTTTTCCCAGACCCGAGCCCTCTCCTTCCTTCTTCTTTGGAATGATTTGATATGTGGGTTGTGTTTTGGGTTCTGAGCTTCTGGGCTAATATCCACTTATTAGTGACTGCATTCCATGTGTGTTCTTTTGTGAATGAGTTACCTCACTTAGTATGATATTTTTCAGTTCCAATCATTTTCATAAGAATTTCATGAATTCATTGTTTTTAATTGCTGAGTACTATTCTGTTGTGTTAATATACCACGTTTTCTGTATCCATTACTCCATTGAGGGACATCTGGGTTCTTTCCAGTTTCTGGCTATTATAAATAAGGCTGCTATGAACATAGTGGAGCATGTGTCCTTATTGCATGCCTGAGAATCCTCTGGGTATATGCCCAGGAGTGGTATAGCAGGGTCCACTGGAAGTGTCATGCCCAGTTTTCTGAGGAACTGCCAGACTGATTTCCAGAGTGGTTGTACCATCTTTCAATCCCACCAGCAGTGGAGGAGTGTTTCTCCTTCTCCACATCCTCACCAACACCTGCTGTTTCCTGAGTTTTTAATCTTAGCCATTCTGACTGGTGTGAGGTAAAATCTCAGCGTTGTTTTGATTTGCATTTCCNGACTGATTTCCAGAGTGGTTGTACCATCTTKCAATCCCACCAGCAGTGGAGGAGTGTTTCTCCTTCTCCACATCCTCACCAACACCTGCTGTTTCCTGAGTTTTTAATCTTAGCCATTCTGACTGGTGTGAGGTAAAATCTCAGCGTTGTTTTGATTTGCATTTCCCTAATGACTAATGATTTTGAACATTTCTTAAGGTGCTTCTCAGCCATCTGAATTTCTTCAGGTGAAAATTCTTTGTTCAGCTCTGTACCCCAGGTTTTAATAGGKTTATTTGGTTTTCTGGGGTCTAACTTCTTGAGTTCTTTGTATATATTGCGTATTAGGAGGGCCTTGTTCTATTGCATAGTACTGATAATGAATTATGTGAGTCTTTAGTAATATATGTATATATATTTTTATTGCATATTTTCTTTATTTACATTTCAAATGTTATCCCCTTTCCTGATCCCCACCCCT
Source organism: Apodemus speciosus (assembly GCA_002335545.1). Taxonomy (NCBI): domain Eukaryota; kingdom Metazoa; phylum Chordata; class Mammalia; order Rodentia; family Muridae; genus Apodemus; species Apodemus speciosus. Next base: position 30,746 of record BDUI01019473.1, read on the forward strand.
GCAGAAATAACCTATACTATTACCTTCCCCATGTAGATTTTTTGATTATTGCTTTGTACTAAAGCTTGAGGTCTAGAATAGTGATTATCCTAGAAGTTCTGTTAATGTTGAGAATAATTTTCTCTATCCTGAGTTTCTTTTTCATTATTCCAAATGAATTTGAGAATTGCTCTTTCTAACTTGATAAAGAATTGATGTAGACTTTTAATGGGGATTTCATTGAGTCTGTAGATTGCTATCAGCAAGATGGCCATTTTTACAATATTAATCCTGCCAATCCATGAGCATGGGAGATTTTTCGATGTTCTGAGATCTTCGATTTCCTTCTTCAGTGACTTGAACCTCTTGTCATACAGATCTTTCACTTGCTTCGTTAGAGTCATACCAGGTGTTTATATTATTTGTGACTATTGTGAAGGGTGCCATTTCCCTAATTTCTTTCTCAGCCTGTTTATCCTTTGAGTAGAGAAAGGCTACTGATTTGTTTGAGTTAATTTTATACCCAGTTACTTTGCTAAAGTTGTTTATAAGCCGAGGAAGTTCTCTGATGGAATTTTTGTGGTCACTTTAGTATACTAGCATATCATCTACAAATATTGATATTATGACTTCTTCCTTTCCAGTTTGTATCCCTTTGACCTCCTTTTGTTGTCTAATTGCTCTAGCTAGAATTTTAAGTACTATATTGAATAGATAGGGAGAGTATGGACAGCCTTGTCTAGTCCCTGATTTCAGTGGGATTGCTTCAAGTTTCTCTCCATTTAGTTTGATATTGGCTACTGGTTTGCTATAAATTGCTTTTACTATATTTACATATGGGCCTTGAATTCCTGATCTTTCCAAGCCTTTTAACCTGAAGGGATGTCAAATCGTGACAAATGTTTTTTCAGCATCTAATGAAACGACCATGTGTTTTCTTTCTTTGACTTTGTTTATACAGTGGATTATGCTGAAGGATTTCCATCTATTGAACCATCTCTGCATCCCTGGGATGAAGCCTACTTGATCATGATGGATGATCATTTTGATGTGTTCTTGGATTCAGTTTGCAGGAATTTTATTGAGTATCTTTGCTTCAATATTCAAAGTGAAATTAGTCTGAGATTTTCTTTCTTTGTTGATATTTGTTTAGTTTAGGTATAAGCGTGATTGTGCCTTCATAGAATTAATTAGGTAGTGTTCCTTCTGTTTCTATTTTGTGGAATAGTTTGAAGAGTATTGGTATTAGGTCTTCTTTGAAGGTTTGATAGTATTCTCCACTAAACCCATCTGCTCCTGGGCTTCTTTTCGTTGGGAGACTTTTAATGGCTACTTCTATTTCTTTAGGGATTATGGGACTGTTTAGATGGTTTATATGATCCTGATTTAACTTTGGCACCTGGTATTTGTCTAGAACATTGTCCATTTCATCCAAATTTTCCAATTTTGTTGAGTGTAGGCTTTTGTAGTAGAATCTGATTATTTTTTGAATTTCCTCAGTTTCTGAAGTTATGTCTCCCTTTTCATTTCTGACAAATTTTTTTAATTAAAGTTTCCTCAGAACATGGCACAGGACTCCATTCTTTTAATTAATAACTAGTGTCGCAGTAAAGATTGATCAACACAACTGCAATGCTTATGAATATTGCATTCAATTATATTCTTTTAAAATATAGCATTCCTCTCAATACTATCCTAGCTCATATCCAACTCTTAATCATTAAGTCCATCTCCATGTACCCCCAAAGTCTTTACAGTTACAAAACTATTTAAAAAATAACCAAGATGAAATCTCTTCTAATACACAAGCTTTGCTCTTAGCTATACTAATTTTATAGTGCCAATACATAATAACACAGATAAACATTGTTGTTCCCAAAGCAAGAAGTAGGGTCATAAAATTTATTCTATTCAATACCAAATCCAGAATGACAAATATTACATCCTCCTGTTCTTTGTATAGTGCCATGCCACATGGAGCTATAATACTCATTGTAGACAGATGACCATACACTTTTTATCTTGCTATTTATAGACATTCTCCTTGACAGAATGCACTGGTGCCCTAAAATATCTGACCAGCCTATACCAGCTGATATAAGGCCCGCAACACATATACAGCAGAAGACTGCTGTGTCTGGACTCAGTCAGAGAATAGGCATCTAATCCTCTAGAGACTTGGGGTCCCAGGGAGTGGGAAGGTCTGTTGGGGTGGGGTTGGGTTTCCTCTTATAAATGACAGGGGTGTGTGCAATGTAGAACAGTTAGAGGGTAGACTGGAGGGGTATAAAATCTGAACTGTTAAAAAAAGATTAAAGAATAAATTAAAAAATAATTAATAGTCCTTTATCCAAAGATAAATGGACTGGGAAATAAATTAGAGAAAACATATACTTTACCATAGGTACTAATAATATAATTGGGAGAATAGCATCTCTGGTGACTATTTGGAGGTCAGAAAGAAGAAAGGAGGGTTTTCAACCCAGGTACTACACTGATATAGAGTTAGTGGCTGGTCCTCCTGTGGCCTGCAGTGATGGTACCCTTCTCTTTGCTTTGAACCACTCAGCCTCTGCAGAGATGTAGTCTGCCAGTTTACATGGATGCCTGGGCCCAGCACAGCACAGTGCCACAGACACAGGCTTGTGAATCATCTGGAGGCCAGGAGAGTTTATCAGACAGTGACCCTGAGATTTGGGAGTTTATGAAGTGGGAGTACAGTGTCATGGCCTGGAGCTTATCACCGTAGAGAACTTCTGCAACTAAGCAGGGCTGGAGGCCCTGGTGTCCTGTCTCAACAACAAGTACTCAGAGGGTTACCCAGGCAAGAAATATTATGGAGGAGTGGAAGTCATGAACAAGATTGAGCTGCTCTTCCAGCGCCAGGCCTTGGAAGCCTTCGACCTAGATCCTGCACAATGGGGAGTCAATGTACAGCCATACTCGGGGTCTCCAGCCAATCTGGCTGCCCTATACAGTCCTTCTGCAGCCTCATGATCAAATCACGGGCTTGGACCAGTCCAATGGGGACCATCTCACCCACGGGTACATGTCTAATGTTAAGCGGATTTTCATCACATCCACTTTCTTTGAGTCTACGCCATGTAAGTTCAATTCCCAAACTGAAGCTGACTGCTCGGTGTTTTCGACCCCAGCACATTATAGCTGGCATGAGTGCCTATGCCTGCCTCATTGACTACGAACATATGAGAGTGGTTTGTGATAAGGTCAGGGCACATGTGCTGTCATAAATGGCCCATCATGGCCTAGTGGCAACCAAAGTGATCCCCTCACCTTTTAAGTACTTGGACATTGTCACCACCACCACTTAAAAGATGTTTCAAGCAGCCTCGTGAGGACTCATCTTTTACCGGAAGGGAGTTTGGACCATAGATTTCAAGGCTGGCCAGAAGATCACTTATATTTTTGAGGACCAAATCAACTTCATTTTGTTGTCATCCCTACAGGGGGTTGGGGCACATCCACGCCATTGCTTTAGTAGTCTTGGCTCTTGAGCAGGCCTACACACCTGTTTTGGAAGTTTTCCTTACAAGGCTTGAGGAATGCCCAGGCCATGGCTGATGCCCTCTTCAAGCGAGGATACTCGCTGGTGTCTTTTGACACTGACACCCACCTGGTGCTGGTGGACCTGAGGCCCAAGGGCCTGGATGGAGCATGTATTGGAGCTTTTATCCATCATAGCCAGAAAGTACACCTGTACTGGAGACTTGAGTGACATTACTCCAAGAAGATTGAGGCTTGAGTTCCCAGCATTGACTTATTCTTAGCTCCAGTGAGGATGACTACCATAGAGTCATTGATTTTATTGATGAAGAAGCCAACATTGGCTAGGAGGTGAAGTTCAAGACTGCCAGGCTCCAGGATTTCAAATCCTTCCTGCTCAAGGACCCAGAAACAAGTCAGCATTTGGCCAACCGCCTGCAACATGTGGAACAGTTTGCAAGGGACTTCCGGATGCCTGGATTTGATGAACTTGGAGGATACCTGGCACTCAAAGCCCACAGACTGCAGAAGTTAACTTTCTTTCCACCTCACTGGACCACAGAAGAGATGTTACTCATCTCTTTGGGAAGGTAGAGGAAGGAAGGCCTTCCAATAGGGCAACAGCCAGGCATAAACTTTCACCAGAATTTGTAGCTGATAATTTCTGATATGTAACCATCTCTATGAGAAGCACACAATATACATCTGGCTTCTTTTTGAGACTGCATCTCACTTAGCTGAGACTGGCCTTGAACTGACCCTCCTATCTCCATTTCCCAAGTGCTGGAGTTATATGTATGCACTATGACACCTAACTTCACCCTCAGTCTCTGCCTTGACCGTCCACCACAACTCAGTATTACAGACTTCTGCTCTTTCTTGGGGAAGAGGAGTTTTGAGCTGAGCCAGAGGAAGGGGTGAGTATGCCCCCTCATTCCTCTTTTCATCTAATAAAATGCTAACCTGCAAAAGAAAGAAAGAATGAAAGGAAGGAAGGAAAGAAGGAAGGAAGAAAAATAAATAAAGAAAGAAAAAAAGAAAGGAAGGAAGGAAGGAAGGAAGGAAGAAGAAAGGAAGGATAGAAGCAAGGAAAGAAGGAAGGAGGGAAGGAAGGAAGGAAGGAAGAAGGAAAGAAAGAATATGGGAGTCTATGCAGGTAACCCTTAGATTTCTACTAGAGCAGAAAATAGAGACTGAAGTGGCTACCTCTTATAGCCAGGCAGAACTTCTAGAGAAGGGAGTGGGACATAAACTCACCCACAAAACATTCAACCACAAAATTCTCTTGTTTACAAATATGTAGGGATAAAGGTTAAGAAGAGACTGAGGGAACAGCCATTCAATGACTGTCCCAAATTGAGACCCATCCCATGTGAGAGAGCCAAACTCTTACACTATTAATGATACTCTACTATGCTTGTAGACAGTAGCCTAATATAATGCCTCCCAAGAGGATTCATCTAGAAGTGTATGAAGACAGATGTAGAGACCCACAGTCTTGTGGAAGAGTGGGGTATTCGAATTTAGTATGTCAGTGGGGTCAAGGAAACTACAAGAAGACTCACAGAGTCTACTAACCTTGGTTCATAGGGGCTTACAAAACCTGGGCCACCAACCGTGGAATATACAGAAACTGAACCTAGTTTGGTCTTCATGTAGGTCCCTAAAGAGGGGAGTTGGGGTTGTATTTGTATCTCTCCTCTGCCATTAGATTACTTTCTCACTACTTGGACTAATATCAACAGAATGCCATCTTAGAAACCAGTACAAATGCAAATGAAATAAGAGGATAGAAAATGAAAGATCATGTTAAAGTAAGCAGGTGGAATAATGAGGCCATAGGATTTTATAAAGGTCATTTTAATCTTTTTAAAGATATATTGTTATTTTATATGTATGAGTATACTCCGTCCTTTCCTTCCTCCAAACTCTCCAATATTCTTCTCCTTCAATTCAGCTCTCCTTCAAATTCACTTTATAAATCACTCATACATGCATATTTCTATTTATATATACATATGCATTCCTAAATATAACCTGTTGAATCCATATAATATTACTTGTATGTATGTTTTCATGCCCCACTGTACCACAGGGAAACCTACTCAACTAAGTTCATAGCAGCTTTATTTATAATAGCCAGAACTGGAAACAAGCTAGATGTCCCTGGAATGAAGAATGGGTGAAGAAAATGTGGTACATCTACACAATGGAGTACTACTCAGCTATTAATAACAAGGACATTATGAAATTTGCAGGCAAATGGGTTGAACTAGAAAATATCATGAATGAGCTAACCAAAAACCAGAAAAACCTGAATAGTATGTACTCACTTATAGGTGGCATTGGTCATAACGTATAAGACAATCATACTACAATTCACAGACCCAAAGAAACTATATAATATGGGCAGCCCAAGGGAGAATGTGTGAATCTTACTCAGAAGAGAATATAAAATAGTCATTAGAAGTGGATGGGTGGAGGGAACTGAGTGAGAGTAGAGTTGAGCAAGAGAAAGTGGATGGTATTCAGGTGTAGGAACAGGGGGCATGGGAGATGGGATAAAAATTGATGGGAAATACCTCTAGGAATAGCTTGAATCCTAGGACTGGGGAGGTTCTGGGGAGTCTATGGGATGACCCTAGTTGAGTTTTCTATCAGTAGGGAATATGGAGACTGAAGTTGCTTGAGCCTGTAGCTAGGTGGGACTACCCTATAACTAGGGAGGGGGACATCACACCATACACAAACCTTTAACCCAAAATTTGTCCTGCCTATGAGTAGCACAGAGATAAGGATGGTACTGAGATTAAGGAAATGGTCAACCAATGACTGTCCAAATTTGAAATACTTCCCAGGTAAAATTGTCAATCCTTGACACTATTAATGATACTCTGCTAGGATTGGAGACAAGAGCCTAGCATAACTKTCTCCTGAGAGACTTCATCTAGCAACAGATAGAAACAGAGTTAGAGATTCACAGCCAAACATCAAGCAATGCTCAGAGAATCTTGCGGAAGAGTGAGGAATAGAATTTAGTGAGCTGGAGGAGTCAAGAACGCTACAAGAATATGTATAGAAACAACTAATCTGGATTTAGGGGCATTCAGAGAGACTTAATCACAAACCAAAGAACATGCAAGGCCTTGAACTAGATCTCCTACATATTTGTAGCATATGGGCAGCTTGACTTTCATGTGGTTCCCCTAACAATTGGAGTGGGGAACCAATTGTATTTCCCTGTTATCTGCCATTTGATCCCCATCCCCTACCTGGACTGCCTGGTGGGGCCTCATTTGGAGAGGAGGTGCTTAGTACTGCTGGAACTAGATTCACTGGGAAGGGTGATCACCAATGCAGGTATCTACTTCTCAGTAGGGGTAATCTGTGGAAGAATTTGTTTGGATGGGAATAGGTGAAGGGAAGGGATGAGAGAGGATGAAAAATGGACAAATAAATAAACAAACCAATTAATTAAAAATGTCCAACACCTCAGTTATCAAACAAATGCAATTTGTAATTACACTGTTAACACTTGTGTGTCTTATGCTCAGACAATGATGCTCCAACAGATAGTTTCAAATTCATGGCTACAGCCTGTTTAGGATCAGTGGATAGCAACACAAAATCAATACTCCTGAGTTTTAAACTTATGAGTCTTGATAAATATACTCTCACTTAGAAAAAAAGGAATAAATAAAAAATTGTCTTTTAAACGAAATGAGAAAATATGTTACAGACCTAATCTGTTAAATGGGAAACTATGCAAAGCATTGATTTGATCATGAATCTTTATAAATCTGAGGTCACTGACATTGTTTTATTCTTTGCTTTGTTGCTATGCTAAACTGACCTCATATGGACTGGATATAAACACTCTTTAAATATTGTTTATTTAGTCCAATGACATTGTAGTTTATTTTGTATTATTGCATGCTTTGGTATAGTATTTAATGGTATATAAATTTTATAGTACTGCAAGCAGCATTATGCAATATTTGAAGCACTGAGGAAATAGTATAAGCAATTAAAATAATATGGACATACACATTTATATATTTTTAACATCATTGTTATCTTAAATTGTTTCTTTTGTCATTCACAACAATCTTAGATGATAAACTAAGCCTTTTATTCTTTTCTCCAACCTTTTAAGACGTTCACAAGGCAGTAAATATGTGAGTCTCTCATGCATTACAAATTCTGTTAGACATATTGATTGTTTGTATAGATAAGGATACTATCACACTTTAAGTAATGTTTGTGTAATGTGAATTCAGTTATAATTTGAAATAAGAATTGTTACCTTTATTAATCCATCTCAGAGGATGGGTTGTACAGTATGTGTGTGATTTCCTATTTGTTACAAAGAACTTAAAAACATTAGGAAAAAATATCCTTATAGTACTCAGTAAA
>BDUI01019478.1:0-22199 GCA_002335545.1 Apodemus speciosus
AGCAGGTCGTGCAGCAAGCTATTAAAACCTGATGAAAATGTTTTATAAATAATAAGAATTGATAAAGGTATTATCAATATATGCATGGTTTATAATATGCTTATGACTTTTAATATATAATAACAATTATATTTACTCTATAGATTTCAGGAAAAAATTAAACTGATGTTACTTAAGGCCCATTTTATGAGATATAACTCGTACTTGACACTGCTTGTGTACTGAATAACCTGAGATTGGATAGCCCAAAAAACTAGGGCCAAAAAAAAATTGATCCTTCAAATGTGAGAAAAATGTAGTGACAAAAATTACTCCCAATGCCAAACTCAACATAGATCATTGCTTTATTCAGTTATCACTAAGAAGCTTCCCCTTGTAACCAATGTGAATACAGAGACACAGGGCCAGAAAATGAGATATTGGAACACTCAGCACTGAATAGGAAGTCTCCATCAAATCCTTCCCCTAAGAGCTCAGGGAACTCTATGAAAAAGGAAGTATGAAGAGTGTAAGCTCCAGAGAGGATAAAGAACACCAAAGGAATGAGGGTCTCTAAATCTACATGACCAAAACTCATAGGAATGCACAAAGACAGAAGCTACATGCATAAGGCTGCACCAGATCCTCTGTGCTTATATTACAACTTCCAGTTTTATGTTTTATTTGACTCCTCAATTTGTTCATAAGTCAGTTTCTGACTCTTGTGTCCTCTATGGGACTATTTTCCTTCTGTTGGTCTTTCTTGTCCAATTTAGATGTGATAGTTTTTGCTTTCTTTTATTATATTTTATTTTGCTACATTAAGAAATGAATGAATGAATGAGTGGGTGAATTAATGAATGATGAAATGATGAAAACTCAGCAACTAGGGTAAAGGTTAAAAATGGAACTGTCATTTATAATCACTATGAAAGAGAAAACAAGTTTTCTGCAATAGACTGACACTAGATATATCAACCAGTGCAGGACAGATAGGAGTATTTGACTAAGAGTAAACTTCACAATTTTTATTTGTATGATAAATTAGTTGTTAGTTTTCTGATTGTTGTTTTTTCTGGTTTTAGTGTGTGGGGGGTGGGTGTGTAATTATATTTGATTACACCTAATGGTATTTTTGTTGTTTATTTTCTTTCGGGATGATATTTTTCTATATTTTGGTAATTTAATTGTTATGTTTGGGTTTATTTTTTGAGAAAGAACTCAAATTTGGATGGGTATGTAGCTGAAGTTCATCTCAATGTACATGAGAGAGGGAAGAATATGATTAAAATATAGTTAATTTTTTTATTACTAAAAATAGTTTTAGATAATTTATTATGGATAAAAATCTAATGAACAAAGGAATTACCTACTAAAAATGAAAAAGTAAATCCTCACTGTTTAGGAATAATACATACAAGTTTTCTCTTTGTGATTATATGTATATATCCATCTATTGGTTATCTCTCATCTATCTATCTATCTATCTATCTATCTATCTATCTATCTATCTATCTATCTATCTATCTATCTATCTATCTGTCTGTCTGTCTGTCTATCATTCATCATTATCATCTATCCATGTATCTATCTTTCTACCCTTCTATCATGTACCACCTTATGTATGAGTCTTCTTACCTATGTATGCATGTATCTACCTGTCAAAATTTCCTGACCTCAGTTCTGTACTCCATAATTCCAAGATGATAGAATCAATAATATTTTGTAAAATTTCTTTTTCTTATGATTTCCCTTATATAACTAAAACCAAAAAGGTATACTTAGTACACTCTAATAAATTCTATGTTGTTGTGCTCAGTAGCTATCTGCAGCTACTGCAGACTGGTTCCTGCAAGAGAAACTTATGGGATGGATGGGGAAGTGGTGAGAAAAAGATTGGGTCAAGAAGACATTRCCTTTCAAGATCGAAGCTTTAATAAATGTTAGGCAATATATAGTCTGGAGGATTCCCTCCCCCAGGCTTGAGGTGAAGTCTCAAGGGGAGGATTCTCGCCTCTCAGGCTTGAGGTGAAGATCTTTGCTGGCTCTGATCTCAGCAGGTCACTGGCTCCAATCTCAGCAAGTCGCCTGCTGAAGCCAGAGAACTGCAGGTCCAGAATGCTTCCCAGTGGCTTCCAGGTGAGGCTGTGTTGTTCTACACAGAACAAAGGCCAGAAATTTCACAGGCTGAGAACTGATCAGAGCAGAGGCTGAAAAGCCTAGCTCAAACACTGAAGGGGGGAAGGGACAATTCTATCTGCCTGTCTACTATCTATCTATCTATCTATCTATCTATCTATCTATCTATCTATCTATCTATCTATCTATCTATCTATCTTCATCATCACCACCACCACCATCACCACCACCACCACCACCACCACCACCACCACCATCATCATCATCATCATCATCATCATCATTATCATCATCATCATCATCTTTCTATATCTAAATAAATCCACATATATAGACGTACATCCTAACCCTTCCCTTTTTATTTGGATATTGGGTAAGGTGCTTTATCAGAAGGTCTAATTCCCATTTCAGCAAACTACCCAATTTAGTAAATGATCTTTTATATACATATTTGTGAATTGTTTTTAAACACGATTAGAAGTGATATATTTACTAAAAGGGATAAACACTTCTTAATTTGAAATAAGTGAAACTACACTTTCCTTACTACTTTTGAACTCCACAACACCAAGAATTCATAGCTACTGAACTGCACTATAATTCAAGCTACAATGGAAACTATCAGTAACATAGTGAAATGAATTAGAATATAAAGTATTTTTAAGAGAGTAATAATATAAAAATGACCTCCAAAGATGCTATTTATTTGTGTGTGTGTGTGTGTGTGTGTGTGTGTGTGTGTGTGTGTGTGTGTTCATAGCATACTAAAATTTGAAAGGAAGCATTTGAATAAAAATTCTTGGATTCAGTTCTGACATTCTTGATAACTAGTAGATGGAATCACAGCATGGCTAACAAATGGCTTTGCCTCATCACACTTCTGTTTAAGAGAGAAAGTAATACTTTCCAAGCCTACACAGTGATTTCTAAAATTAAATAAATAAATCCAACTTAAATACATTTTTAAAAAGATACTTGATTTTTTTCATGATAGAAATGTACATGGAAAATAGTGATCTTGGTTTTTCAACTGTGTGCATTGATAGTTTCCTTCCACTGTTATCTTCAATGCCTTTATAGACTTGCATTATAAGCTTCTATGAACTAAAAGTATATCTGTCTTATCTACCCATAAAATTTTGGTAGTGACCTAATCATGACACTGGTGTAAAATATGAAATCCAATGAAATATTTTACTATTAAGTAAAGTTTGAAGTGTCAATTTCTTGTTTCTTGCCAATATACTATTTTCCTGTCAAAAAATTGGTCCTACACATGAAAAGAAAAGAATGGAAACAAAATTAATAAAATAAATCACTCCCTTAAATTGCTCTGTTCTTGAACTTGTTGGCAAAAATTGCCTTGGTGGAAAGGCAGAYGAACATAAGAGTGAGTGAATCTCCATTTTGTAATATATCTAAACCATTCTAATGTAAGAGTAACATAAAATGGCCTCCATCTATTCCCATCACTCACCTGCCAGTTTGAATGCTTCCATAACATTACAAAAATCTGTCAAGCATTCCAAACCAATTACACACTGGATGTCGAGTTGTCATGCCTGCTGTTCTTTCACTCCACTAGGGAATCTCATCATCTCCTTTCAGCTAAAATACTATCATACTATAAGGCAGGTTTTGCTGATAGAATCTTTATTATTTYATGACCATAACTCTTAAATAGCCAAATCAAATGTGATTATTTTTGAATGACCAAAATTACCAAGGCCACAAAATAATGCCCTGGGAGATAAAATCTTTAATTCTTTAGTACTTTTTGTAATTTTCTATTGTTGATTTTCCAAAGACTATTCCATCTATTATTTAGCAATTTTACCAGTATATCAGAGAATGCTAAATGAATTAAAGGACAAGTCATGGAAGTGTAATGGGAATATGTGAATTAGAGCTATTCTAGAATAATTTTCCAAAGGATTATTGTAAGTATGTTACATGTTATGTGTTTATATTGCATGTGTTAAGTTAAACACTTTTAGTAGTTTATGATAAATTATAAGTCTTACTGACCAACAATAGCAATTTAAGTGCTTTGTGCTGAGAAAAATTTTAAATATCCACAGTTATGATGAGGTTGAATTTTGAAATATTTTGATGAGATGAGTGAATGGTRTCAAAATTATTAACTTTAAAAATAACCAAAAACTGTAATCAATTCGTGGAAGAGAATTATTAAAAGAACTATAAAATATAGACCCTGGCTTTAATATATCTATAYGGCATTAAATTTAGGAATAAGTACAGATAATTAAATTAGTGATAGGAGAATTAAGAATTATAAAGTGATGTGCATGAAATCTGCTCAACATTTAATGACTAATATTGATAGTATAGTATTATAATTAACTTTATTGGTCTGAAATCCATGGTTTATATTGATACATTTCTTATGTACTAAACTCTTTGTAGCAAAACCATACAGGTAAACAATTTTACAAATATCTTTATTCTTGTCATAACTTTTATTTTAGATATTTCTGGATGCTGAAAAGATTTAATTGCATCAAATCCATAACTAAGAGAGAAATATCTGATGTTCTTTATTATTTNATTGGGGGGGCGGGGAAACCAGGAAAAAGGGAAATGAAATGTAAATAAAGAATATATCCAATAAAAAAAAAGAGAAAAAAAGGAGTCTCAAGCATGCCCAGAAGAGCTGAGGAGGTAATTAGGAGCCCTGTAGCTTAAACCATCCAGCATCCAACTTGAGAGCATGGTCACCCTCTGTGACAGCAGCAACTAAAGCCAGGCTCATAAGAGCTTCAAACACCAAGAGTAATAACCACACCAACTAACTCCAGAGATAAACAGATGGCAAAAGGCAAACGTAGGAACATTACTAACAGAAATCAAAGCAAAATGGCAGCATCCGAACCCAGTTCGCTGACAACAGGAAGCCCTGGCTAACACAACACACCAGAAAAACAAGATTTGGATTTAAAATCACTGGTCATGATGCCATTAGAGGAACACGAGAAGGACATAAATAAATCTCTTAAAGAAATACAGGAGAAAATGGATAAAAAGTTAGAAGCACTTATGAGGGAAACGCAAAAATTAATTAAAGAAATTCATGAAAATACGGCTCAAAAGAAAAAACCCAATATGGAGTAAACGCAAAAATCACTTAAAAGAATACAGGAGAACTTGGGTCAACAGGCAGAAGTCATGAAAGAGGAAACACAAAAATTTCTCAAAGATCTACATGAAAACATGATTAAGCAAGTGAAGGATATGAGCAAAACCATCCAGGACCTAAAAACAGAAGTAGAAACAACTAACAAATCACAAACGCGGACAACTTTGGAGATAGAAAACCTTGGGAAAATGTCAGGGGCCATAGATTCAAATATCAACAACAGAATACAAGAGGTAGAAGAAAGAATCTCAGATGTCGAAGAAACCATAGAAACTCATAGGACACAACAATTAAAGAAAATGCAAAAAGCTTGTAACCCAAAACATTCAGGAAATCCAGGACACAATGAGAAGACCTAACCTAAGGATTATAGGTAGAGAAGAGAGTGAAGATTTACTACTTAAAGGGCCAGCAAATATCTTCAACAAAATTATGGAAGAAAACTTCCCTAACCTGAAGACAGAGATGTCCATGAACATACAAGAAGACCACAGAACTTCAAACAGACTGGACTAGAACAGGAATACCTACTGTCACACAATAATCAAAACCCCAAATGGACTAAAAAAGACTGCATGGTATTGGTACAGTGACAGGCAAGTAGATCAATGGAATAGAATTGAAGACCCATAAATGAATCCACAGATTTATGGTCACTTGACCTTTGATAAAGGAGCTACAAACATCCAGTGGAAAAAAGATAGCTTTTTCAACAAATGGTGCTGGTTCAACTGGAGGTCATCATGCAGAAGAATGTGAATTGACCCATTCTTATCTACTTGTACTAAGAACAACTCCAAGTGGATCAAGGACCTCCTCATAAAACCAGACACTCTGAAACTAATAGAAAGAAACTGGGGAAGACCCTGGAGGACATTGGCTCAGGGAGAAAGTTCTTGAACAGAACACCTATAGCTTATGCTCTAAGATCAAGAATTGACAAATGGAACCTCATAAAACTACAAAGTTTCTGTAAGGCAAAGGACACCGTCAGAAGGACAAAACAGCAACCAACAAACTGCGAAAAGATCTTCACCAACCCCACATCCAACAGAGGGCTAATATCCAATATATACAAAGAATTCAAGAAGTTAGACCCCAAGAACCAAATAATCCTATTAAAAAATGGGGTACAGAGCTAAACGAAGAATTTTCCCCTGAAAAAAATTCGGATGGCTGAGAAGCACCTTAAGAGATACTCAACATCATTAGTCATTAGGGAAATGCAAATCAAAACAACCCTGACATTCAACCTCACACCAGTCAGAATGGCTAAGATTAAAAACTCAAGAGACAACCGGTGCTGGCGAGGATGTAGAGAAAGAGGAACACTCCTCCACTGTTGGTGGGAGTGCAAGATGGTACAACTGCTCTGGAAATCAGTCTTGCAGTTCCTCAGAAAACTGGGCATGATATTTCCAGAGGACCCTGTCATACCACTCCTGGGCATTTACCCAGAGGATTCCCCTGCATGCAATAAAGACTCATGCTCCACTATGTTCATAGCAGCCTTATTTATAATAGCCAGGAGTTGGAAAGAGCTCCGATGTCCCTCAAAGGAGGAATGGATACAGAAAATGTGGTATATTTATACAATGGAATATTGCTATGCAATTAAAAATAATGAATTCATGCAATTTGTAGGCAAATGTTTGGATCTGTAAAATATCATCCTAAGTGAGCTTATCCAATCACAAAAGAATACACATGAAATGCAATCACTGATAAGTGGATATTATTGAGCCCAGAAGCTCTGAATACTCAAGGCACAATTAGCAAATCAAAAGATTCCCAAGAAGAAGGAAGAAGAGGACCCTGGTCCCGAAAAGACTGGTTCCAGGTTTGTAAGAGAGTATCAGAATAGAGAAATGGTAGGGGGGGTGATGGGGGAATGGGCAGAGGGAAGAGGACTTATGGGACATATGGTGATGGGGGAACTGGGAAAGGGGAAAGCTTTTGGAATGTAAACAAAGAATATAGAAAAAAAAGAAAAGAAAAGATATGGTGAGAGGGGCCAGCCTTGTCTAGTTCATGATTTTAGTGGGATTGCTTAAGCAATTTATTTATTAAATGGAGTACTCGAACTTCTTGCTAGAGTACTTAGGCAAGAAAAGGAGGTCAAAGGTATACAAATTTGAAAGGTAGTCAAATTATCACTATTTGCAGATGAGAAAGAAATTATGGAAATGACAACCTTCACAATAGCCACAAGAACATAAAGTACCTTTTTGTGACTCTAACCAAACAAGTGAAAGATCAGTATGACAGGAACTTCAAGTCTCTGAAGAAATAAGTTGAAGAAGACCTGAGAGGATGGAAAAATCTCCCATGCTCTTGGATTGGCAGGATTAATGTAGTAAAATGGCCATCCTGCCACACACCTATGGTCACTTGATCTTCGAAGAAGGAGATACAACCATCCAGTGGAAAAAAAAGATAGCCTTTTCAACAAATGGTGCTGGTTCAACTGGAGGTCAGCATGCAAAATAATGCAAATCAACCCATTGTTATCTCCTTGTACTAAGCTCAAGTCCAAGTGGATCAAGGACCTTCACATAAAACGAGACACACTGAAACTAATAGAAAGGAAACTGGGGAAGAGCCTTGAGGACATGGGTACAGGGGAAAATTTCCTGAACAGAACACCAATAACTTATGTGCTAAGGTCATGAATTGACAAATAAAATTACAAAGTTTCTGTAAGGCAAAGGACACTGGCAAAAGGACAAAACGGCAACCAAAAAATTGGGAAAAGATCTTTACCAACCCTACATCTGACAGAGGGCTAATATCCAATATATACAAAGAACTCAAGAAGGTAGACTACAGAGAGCCAAATAACCCTTTAAAAAATGGGGTACAAGGCTAAACAAAGAACTTTCACTTGAGGAATATCAAATGACTGAGAAGCACCTAAAGATACGTTCAACATCCTTAGTCATCAGGGAAGAACAAATCAAAACAATCCTGAGATTTCACCTCAATCCACTCAGAATGGCTAAGATCAAATACTCAGGAGTAAACAGGTACTGGCAAGGATGTGGAGAAAGAAAAACACTCTCCACTGCTTGTGGGGTTTCAAGCTGGTACAACCACTCTGGAAATCAGTCTAGCTGTTCCTCAGAATATTGTGCATGATCCTACCAGAAGACCCCCCCCAATACCACTCCTGGGCATATACCCAGAGGATTCTGCAACATGTAATAAGGACACATTATCCACTATGTTCATAACAACCCTATTCATAATAGCCAGAACCTGGAAAGAACACAGATGTTTGTCAAAGGAGGAATGGAAGCAGAAAATGTGGTATATTTTCACTATTGAATACTACTCAGCTATTAAATACAACGAATTCATGACATTTTAGGCAAGTAGGTGAAATTGGAGAATGTCATCCTGAGTGAGGTTACCCAATCACAAAAGAACACACATGGTATGCACTCACTAATAAACAGATTTTTTTTCCAGAAGCTTGGAATACCCAAGAAACAATTCACATATCAAATGATACCTAAGAAGAAAGAAGGAGAGGCCCCTGGTCCTGGAAATGCTCAGTGCAGCAGTATAGGGGAATAGCAGAACAGGGAAGCGGGAAGGGGGTGATTGGGGAAGAGGGGGGGAAGAGGACTTATGGGAGTTTCGAGGAGGGGGGATGCAGGAAAGAGGAAATCATTTGAAATGTATAGAAAGAATATAGAGAGATCAGTGGTGGTGCACACCTTTAATCCCATCACTTGGGTGGCAGTGGCAGTTGGATTTCTGAGTTCATGTCCAGCCTGGTCTAGAGAGTGAGTTCCAGGACAGCCAGGGCTACACAGAGAAACCCTGTCTCAGAAAACCAAAAAGAAAAAGAAAAAGAAAAAGAAAAAGAAAAAGAAAAGAATATATAGAATTAAAAAATTAAAGCTAAGAATTAAAGGAAAACACAAACAAACAAGTGAAGGAACTGAACAAAATCATCCAGAATCTAAAAACAGAAGTGCAAACAACTAAGAAATCACAAAGGGAGACAACTGTGAAGATAGAAAACCTTGGAAAGAACCCAGGAGTCATAGATGCAAACATCAACAACAGAATGCAAGAGATAGGAGAAAGAATCTCATGTGCTGAAGATACCATAGAAAGCATTGATTCAACAGTCAAAGAAAATGCAAAATGCAAAAAGCTTATAATCCAAAACATCCAGAAAATCCAGGGCACAATGAGAAGACTAAAGGGCCAGAAAATATCTTCAACAAAATTATAGAAGAAAACATCCTTAACCTAAACAGAGAGATGCCCATGAACATACAAGAAGCCTATAGAAATCGAAACAGACTGGACCAGAACATAAATTCCACCCATCGTATAATAATCACAATACCAAGTTATGAAACAAAGAATATTAAGAGCAGTAAGAAAGGCCAAGTAACATATAAAGGAAAACCTAGCAGAATTATACCAGACCTCTCAAAAGAGACCATGAAAGTTGGAAGATCCTGGGCAGATCTCATACAGAACCGAAGAGAACACAAATGCCAGCCCAGACGACTATACCCAGCAAAACTCTCAATCACCATAGGAGAAACCAAGATATTCCATGATAAAACCAAATTTATACAATATCATTCCACATCTCCAGCCCTAAAAAGGATAATAGATGGAAAACACCAATATGAGGGCAACTATACCCTAGAAAAAGCAAGATAGTAATCTTCTTTCAACAAACCCAAAAAGAAGATAACCACACAAACATAAAAATAACATAAAAAAATAACAGGAAGCAACAAATACTATTCCTTAATATCTCTTAGCATCAATGGACTCAATTCCCCAAATAAAAAGACATAGACTGATAGACTGGATACATAAACAGGACCCAGCATTTTGCAGCATACTGGAAATGCACCTCAGTGTCAAACACAAAGACTACCTCAAAGTAAAAGGCTAAAAAATGGTTTTCCAAGAAAATTGTCCCAGTAAACAAGCTGTAGTTGCCATTCTAATATCAGATAAAATTGACTTTCAACCAAAAGTCATCATAAAAGACACGGAATTAAATGATATACTCATCAAAGGAAAAATATACCAGAAAGAACTCTCAGTTCTGAATATCTATGCTCCAAATGCAAGGCCAACTTCATTTGTAAAAGAAACTTTACTAAAGCTCAAAACACACATTGCATGTCATGCAATTATTGTGGGTGACTTTAACATCCCACTCTCCTCAATGGACCAATTGGGGAAACCCAAAACAAAACAGAGACACATTGAACCTATCTGAAGTTTTGGAACAAATGGATTTAATATATATAAAACATTTCCTCCTAAGTCAAAAGAATATGCCTTCTTCTCAGCATGTAATTGTACCTTCTCCAATATTGAACATATAATTGGTCAAGAAACAGACCTCAACAGATATAAGAAGATAGAACTAATTCCATGCCTCCTATCAGATCAATATAGAGTAAGGATGGCCTTCCATAGCATCAAAAACAAAAGAAAGCCCACAAACATATGGAAGCTGAACATTGATATCTTGGTCAAGGAAGAAATAAGTAAAGAAATAAAAGACATTTTGAATTTAATAAAAATGAAGGCACGACATACACAAAATTATGGGACACAATGAAGAGTTTGCTAAGAGGAAAACTCATAGGTTTGTGTGCCTCCAAAAAACTGGAGAAAGCATACACTAGCAGCTTAACAGCACACCTGAAAGCTCTAGAACAGAAAGAAGATAATACACTGAAGAGGAGTAAGGCAGGAAATCATAAAACTCAGGACTAAAGTCAACCATGTAGAAACGAAAAGAACCATACAAAGAATCAACAAAACCAGGAGCTGGTTCTTTGAGAAAATCAACAAGATTGATAAACCTTTAGCTAGACTAATCAGAGGGCAGAGAGACAGTATCCAAATTAACAAAATTAGAAATGAAAAGGGAGATATAACAACAGAAACTGAGGANACAACAGAAACTGAGGAAATTCAAAAGATCATGAGATCCTACTACAAAAGCCTATACTCAATACAAGTGAAAAATCTGGATGAATTGGATAGTTTCCTAAACAGATACCAAATAACAAAGTTAAATCAGGATCAAATAGACCATCTAAACAATCCCAAAATGTGTAAAGAAATAGAAGTGTCCATTGAAAGTCTCCCAACCAAAAAAAGCACAGGTGTAAGTTCAGAATTCTATCAAACCTTCAAAGAAGACCTAACAACAATACACTTCAAACTATTCCACAAAAGAAGAAACAATACCAAATACATTGTATGAAGCCACAATTACACTGATACCAAAACCACACAAAGATCCAACAATGAAAGAGAACTTCAGACCAATTTCCCTTATGAATATTGATGCAAAAATATTTAATAAAATTCTTGCCAAATGAATCCAAGAGCACATCAAAATGATCATTCACCACCATCAAATAGGCTTCATACTGTGGATGCATGGATGGTTCAATATACAGAAATCCATCAATGTAATCCATTACATAAATTCAAAGAAAAAAGCCACATGGTCATTTCATTAGATGCTGAATAAGCACTTGACAAAATTCAGCATCCTTCCATGTTAAAAGTCTTGGAAAGATCATGAATTCAAGGCCCATACCTAAATATAGTAAAAGCAATATACAGCAAGCCAGTAGCCAACATCAAACTAAATGAATAGAAACTTGAAGTGGTCCCACTAAAATCAGGGACTAGACAAGGCTGCCGTCATTCTCCATATCTATTCAATATAGTGCTTAAAGTTCTAACTAGAGCAATTAGATAACAAATGGAGGTCAATGGGATAAAAGTGGGAAAGGAAGGAGTCAAAGTATCATTATTTGCACATGACATGATAGTATAATTAAGCGACCCAAAAACTCTACCAGAGAACTCCTACAGCTGATAAACAACTTCAGCAAAGTGGCCGGATATAAAATTAACTCAAACAAATCAGTTGTGATCCTATTCTCAAAGGATAAACAGGCTAAAAACTTAGGGAAACAACACCCTTCACAATAGTCACAAACAATGTAAAGTAACTTGATATGACTCTAACCAAACAAGTGAAAGAACTATATGACAAGAACTTCAAGACTCTGAAGAAAGAAATCGAAGAACACCTCAGAATGTGGAAAGATCTCCCATGCTCATGGATTGTCAGGATTAATGTAGTAAAAATGGCCATCTCGCCAAAAGCAATATACAGATTCAGTGCAATCCCCATCAAAATTCCAACTCAATTCTTCATAGAGTTAGAAACAGCAATTGTCAAATTCCTCTTAAATAACAAAAAACCCTGGAGAGCAAAAACTATTCTCAACAGTAAAAGAACTTCTGGGGGAATCAGTATCCCAGACCTCAAGCAGTAGTACAGAGCAATAGTGTTTAAAACTGCATGGTATTGGTACAGTGACAGGAAGGTAGATAGATAAATAGAATTAAAGACCCAGAAGTGAACCCACAAACCTGTGTTCACTTGATTTCTGAAAAAGAAGCTAAAATCTTCCAGTGGAAAAAAGATATTCTTTTCAACAAATGGTGTTTGCTCAACTGGTGGCTAGCATGCAGAAGAATGCAAATTGATCCATTCTTATCTCCTTGTACTAAGTTCAACTCCAAGTGGATCAAGGACCTCCACATAAAACCAGACACACTGAAAYTAATAGAAAAGAAACTGGSRAAGAGCCTTGAGAACATGGGCACAGGGGAAAAGTTCCTGAACACAACACCAGTGGCTTATGCTCTAAGGTCAAGAATTGACAAATAGTACACCATAAAATTACAAACTTTCCATAAGGCAAAGGACTCTGTCAATAGAAGAAAACGACAATGAACAAACTGTTAAAAGATCTTTACCAGCCCTACATCTGACAAAGGGCTAATATTCAATATATACAAAGAACTCAAAAAGGTAAATTCCAGAGGGCCAAATAACACTATTAAAATATGAGGTACAGAGCTAAACAAATAATTTTCACCTGAGGAATATCAAATGTCTGAGAAGCACCTAAAGAAATGTTCAACATCCTTAGTCATCAGGGAAATGCAAATAAAAACATCCTGAGATTTCACCTCACACCAGCCAGAATGGCTAAGGTCAAAAACTCAGGATACAGCAGGTGCTGGTGAGGATGTGGAGAAAGAGGAACACTCCTCCACTGCTGGTGTGATTGCAAGTTGGTACAACCACTCTGGAAATCAGTCTGGTTGTTCCTTAGAGAACTGTACATAATACTATCAGAGGACCCTGTTATACCACTCCTGGGCATATACCCAGAGGATTCTCCACCATGTTATAAGGACACATGATCCACTTCATTCATAGCAGCCCTATTTATAATAGCCAGAAGATTGAAAGAACACAGACATCACTCAATGTAGGAATAGATACAGAAAATGTAGTATATTTACACAATGGAATACTACTCAGATATTAAAAACAATGAATTCATGAAATTCTTATGCAAATGTGTGGAACTGGAAAATATCATCCTGAGTGAGGTAACCCAATCACAAATGAACACACATGGTATACCCTCACTGATAAGTGGATATCAGTCCAGATGCTTGGAATACCCAAGACTCATTTCATTATCAAATGATGCCCTAAAAGGAGGAAAAACAAAATATGGATACTCTGGTCCTTCTTGGAAGAAGGAACAAAATATCTACAAAGTAAGATACACAGACAAAGTGTGGAGCAGTCTCAGGGAGAGACCATCCAGAGAATACCACACCTAGGGAACCATCCCATATACAATTACAAAACACAGACACTATTATTGATGCCCACAAGTGCTTGCTGACCAGAACTGGATATAGCTGTCACCTGTGAGGCTTTGCTAGTGCATGACAAATACAGAGGGTGACACTCTCAGTCAGCCATTGAACTGAACATGGGTCCCCAATGGAGGTGCTAGAGAAAGGACCCAAGGACCTGAAGGGGTTTGCAGTGCCATCAGAGGAACAACATTATGAGCCACCCAGTACTCGCAGAGCTTCCAGGGACAAAACCATCCACCAAAGAGTACACATGGAGGGACCCATTAGTCCAGATGCATATGCAGCAGAGGATGGCCTTGTTGGACATCAAAGGGTATGCAGCAGAGGATGGCTTTGTTGGACGTCAAAGGGAGGAGAGGCCCCTGGTCCTGGAAAGGCTTGATGCAGCAGTGTGGGGGAATACCAGGACAGGGAAGCAGGAGAAGGTTGATTGGGGAACAGAGGGAGGGGAGATGGCTTATGGGATTTGAGAGTGGAATCATGAAAGGGGACAACATTTGAAATGTAAATAAACAATATACCTAATAAAAAACAAAAATAATAGTGGGATACAATTCAGTGCTTAAAAACAAGGACATCATAAAAAAAATCTCCTTGAATGTTCTTTCAGAAACAAGCTGTACTTATTTAAGCAAAAGGAGTTATACATTTTGGTAAGGACAGTTTACAAAAATAATCCCATTTTTCACCATAATAATGGATTACCAAAGATAAGAACATGGGACACTTTCTTACTAAGTTTATTCATCACAATAATAGTAAACGGTTCTCCCCTGGGGACTGTGACGAACAGCTCTTAGCCCTCATCAAAGAAGATTCTTTTTTGTTATAAATGGTAGTCAATGACCATAATTGGTCCACACACTGAGAATAAGGGACTATGGAGTTCTCAGTTCTAAATGGGATATCGGTATCGCATCCCTTCCCTTGGAGATTCAGGGATCACTGTGGAACAAGGGATGACAAGACTGTAAGACTGGAAGGAGCATGTTTGCAAGGAAACGGTAGTTGCTTGCCACGACAGTGCCATTGCACACATGGACTCACACTGACTGAGACTGTATGTGCATGACCTGCACATGATGGAGCCAGTGAAAAACCCAAAATGAATGGAGAAGAAGCTCAAGTCCCACTCCTATTTGGCAACTACTGGCTGCTTGAGGAAAGGGAGCCAATTTTTTTCAGAAAAAAATGTGCCCTAAGAGAATACTTATGGTCCAGTGTGTGGTCCCACAACCATGTACATATTGTATCACTAAATAGACTTGGTGAGTTAGAAAAGTAGTCCATGGAGTGGGGAAGAAAAAGTTGTGGGAGCTTATAGGGAAGTAACTAAAATGAAGAAAAGGGGGGTGGATTTGGTTAAAATTCATTATATGCATGTATGAAATTCTCAAAAAATTGTTTTAAACTTGGCTAATATTAAGGTAAAGGAATATGATAGGGCTGAGGTAGTTTTCCCAGAGTAGCCGAATTTCTCAGATACGATCTGCTAAAATCTAGTTTATCTATAGTTTCTTTCACTTATGACAACAGAAGGAAGGAAAACAGCCATGGTATGTGACAAATATTAAAATGGTGAATAGCTGTTAAACCAATATACCAAATACTATTCATTAAACAAAACACAAAACAAAAATGCAGTGTTATCGCCTGCATAGGGTGATTCTTACATTTCCCATGTATGTGAGGTTGATTATATATTACCTCTCATTCAGAACTTCAAGCACCCAAAATAGTCTTTAAAAAGAGGGGACAAAGAATATTAACTCATGACAAAATTTAAACTGGTGAATTATCAATTACATTTCTACATTACCATTGCAATGTAATAGAGTTCTTATAAAGTATGTGGCTTAGAATAGTTACTTAGGGAGCTGGAGAGATGGCTCAGTGGTTAAAAGTATGACCAAGTGTAATTGTGAACACTGATTGATGACCAAATAGGCCTATCAACACAGGACTATATGAACAACTGTGAATATCAACTCTCTGTGTTGATAGTAACACTTGTTGATATAGCCACATGTTGATATTCACACTTGTCCATGAATCCTACTTTTGATATTCACACTTGGTCATGTATCCAATTATTGCTATTCATACTTGGGCATATATGATATTCGCACTTGGTCATTGATCTGCTGGTTGATATTCTCACAGGGTTATATGTCACCCAGTTAATAACCACAGTTGGTCAGGTAGCCAAGTTTTGATATTCACACTTAGTCATGTATCGCTGTTTTGCTATTTTCACTTGGTCCTATTTCCTCATTTTGATATTCATACTTGATCATGTATCTCCATGTTCATATTCATACTTAATCATGTATCCCTTTGTTGCTATTCTCACTTGGTCATTTGTACCTGTTTTGTTATTCTCATGTGGTCATGTATCCCCATATGTGAATATTAACAAGGGGACACAAAACCAAGTAAGAATATCAACATAAGGATACATCACCAAGTATAAATATCAACACAGGTACACATGACCAAGTGAAAATGTCAAACAAGGGGACACATGAACAAGAGTAAATATCAACATGCAGAAACATAACAAAGTGAGAAGAATAAGACTATGATACATGAACTACTGTTATACTTGAGTAAGGTTGAATATCAACATGGAGACAAATGACTAAGTTAGAATATCAACATGGTGGTAAATGACAGAGTGTGAATATCAACACAGGGAATCCTGACAAAGTGTGAATATTGAAATCGGCACACCTGACCAATTGAGAATAGCAACATGGTGGTATATGAACAAGTGTGAATATCAACACAAGGATACATAAACAAGTATGGCTATCAACATGGAGATACATAATCAAGTCAGAAAAACAACATGGGGATACATGTCCAAGTGTAAATATCAACAAGAGGATACATGACCAAGTGAGAATAGCAACACAGGTAGGTATACATGACCAAGTGTGAATACCAACAGTGGGATACATAGCCAAGTGTGCATATCAAAAGTGGGGTACATGAACAAGTGTGCATATCAACATGTGGAAATATCATCAAGTTTGACTATCCACACAGGGATATATGACCAAATATGAATATCAACATGGGGACATATAACCAAGTGAGAAGATCAACAGAGCTATGCATAACTAAGTGTAATATCAAGATAGTGACTCATGACCAAGTGTACATATCAATGGGAGTTACATGACCAAGGTTAAATATCAACACAGTGACACATGACCACATGTGGATATCAAAATGGAGACACATGACTAAGTGAGAATAGCAATATGGTAATACATGAACAAGTGTGAATATAAACACAGCTATACAAAATTAAGAGTCAGTGTCAACATGGGTATACATGAACAAATGAGAATAGCAACATTAGACTACATGACCAAGTGTAAATATCAAAACAGGGACACCTGAACAAGTGAGATTAGCAACACAAGTATACACAACCAAGGGATCATATGCAAAATGGGATAAATGGCCAAGTATGAATATCAACAGTGAGATACATGAGCAAGTATGGATAACAACATGGATATATATGACAAAGTGTGGCTATCAACACAGAAATATATGACCAAGTGTGACTATCAACACAGAGATACATGACCAAATGTGACTATCAACATTGGGACACATAAACAAGTGAGAATATCAACACAGGTATACATGACCAAATGTGATTATCAACATGGGGAAACATAACCAAGAGAGAATATCAACATTGTGATACACGACCAAATGTAAATATCAACACACACAGAGACACATGACCAAGGGAGAATATCACATATTTATACATGACCAAGTATCAATATCAACATGGGTATGTATGACCCAAGGAGACTATCAACACGGGGATACATGACCAAACAGGAATATCAACAAGGGGACACATGAACAAGTGAGACTAGCAACACAGGTATACTTGAACAAGGTTCAAATTCAACACAAAGCCACATGAACAAGAGAGAATATCAACAATGGGATACATGACCAAGTGAGAACATAAACTGTGGAATAAAAGAACAAGTGTAGATATCAATATGTGGATATATGACCAAGTATGACTACCAACAAAGAGATACATGACCAAGTGTGAATATCTGCAAGGTGACACAACTCAGTGAGAATATCAACAAGGGGATTCATGATCATATATAACTACCAACACAGGGAGACATGACCAAATGAGAATATCAAGATGTTGATACATGACCAYGTGTGAATATCAAAACAGGGACACATAACCACAGAAGAATAGCAACACAGCAATATATGAACAAGTGYGAATATCAAAACACTGATACATGACAAAGTGTGGATATCAATATTGGAATATTTTACAAAATATGCCTATCAACATTGAGATACATGACCAAATGTGAATATCACATGGGACACATAACCAAGTGAGAATATCAACAAAGAAATGCATAATCAAGTGTAAATATCAACATGGTGGCACATGACAAAGTGTGAATATCAACTTATTGATATATGACCACATGAGAAGTGCAATATGGTGATACATGACCAAGCATGACTATCAACACTGAGATACATAACAAAATGTGAATATCAATGTGGCAACACAAAGCCAAGTGAAAACATCAACACATTTACACCAAGTGTAAATATCAAGGCAAAACATGGCCAAGTGAGAATCTCAAAATGGGGATACATGACCAAGTTTGAATATCAACACAGCAATACACGACCAAGTTTTAATATCAACACGGCGATACAGGACCAAGTGTGACTATCAAAATGGGGACACATGACCAAGTAAGAATAGCAACATGGGGTTCCATGACCAAATATAAACATCAACGCGGGTTACATGGCAAATTGAGAATGTCAACAGGATGATACATGACCAAGTGTGAATATAAACATAGGGATACGTGACTAAATGAGAATTGGAACACAAAAATATATGACCAAGTGTGAATTTCAAAAGTGATATTCATGACAAAGTGTGGATATCAACCTGGAGATAAATGACCAAGTGTGACTATCAACACTGAAATACGTGATCAAATGTGAATATCAGCATGGTGACACAATTCAAGTGAGAATATCACCATGTGGATCAATTACCAAGTGTAAAGATCAACATGGCCACATATGACCAAGTTAAAATATCAACAAGTGGTTACATGACCAACTGTGAATATCAACATAGCAACAAATGGCCAAGTGAGAATATCAAAATGTGGACCCATGATCAAGTGATACAGTGATACATGACCAAGTGTCTATATCAACATGGGGACACATGACCAAGTGAGTAAAACAACACTGTGATACATGACCAAATGTGAATATCAACACAGCAATACTTTACCAAGTAAGTATAGCAACATGGGAATACAGGACCACATGTGAATGACAACACGGGGACACATGACCAAGTGTTAATAACAACATGGAGATACATGACCAAGTGAGAATATCAACAAAAGGATACATAACCATGTAGGTATATCAACAATGCAATATATGACCAAGTGTAAATATCAACAAAGGGATACATGTCCAAGTGTGAATATCAACATGGGTTTACATAACCAAGTGTGAATATCAACATGTAGTTACATGACCAACTGAGAATAGCAACACTGGGATAAATCATAACCAACCATGAATAGCAAAATGGGGATATATGACCAAGTGTGAATATAAAACAAAAGAGAAAAAAGTTGGAACATGCTTAAAGAACAGGAAAGGTAGTTGGATGGGATAGAAGACCTCAGGCATTCTGCTTTCACCCTCCACTAGTATTTCTTTGCTTGTATTTTTCTCATTGGTTTTTATTTTGAGGGAGGAGTTGGCTACTAAGGAGCTGTCACAATCCTGGAATTTATAATGTACATAAGTCTGGAAGAAATTCGCAGTGATCTCTCTGCCTCTCCCTCCTGGATGTCAGGATTGGTGGCTAGAGCCATCATTTTCCAGTTTCTCTTCTTTCTTTCTTTTTCTTTTTGTAATATCTTACAAACTAAATTTATTTTGTAAACAATGTTTATAATTAGCATGTAATCATTTCAGAAGTAATTGCAAATTACACAAAAAATTTAAAATAGTTTATGTATTCCCTTTGAGACCAAAAAATTTTAACAGATACAAAATGCCATAAAGCTAATAAGTGTTAGTTTTATTGTTTCCAACTCCAACTCTAACTCATTTGTTTTATTCTTATCCAGAAGTCCTAGAAAACCAAATCATTATTGACCTAGTTTGAGTTTCATCTTTAAAATGAAGAAATAAAATTTGGAAAGTATACCATTCCATATGGCAGCCGTATGGAAATTCCATCCTGGTTTGTTATCATTATTTTGTGGTTTATTACTTTATTATATGTTTTCTGTGTATATGATTGTGAAAYCCACCTGGGAGTGTGCCTGTAAAGGTCAGAGGTCAACATCAGCTGTTTTCCTGTGTAGATCCCTGCCAGGAGCCAGCCCCCCAGTAAGAGGTTCTTCTTGAGGCAGTATAGATGGAAGAGCATCTGGAAGAGGTAAGACTTGGCCTTACAAAATTCTGGGGAAATACTTTGTCTTATGAAATTCTGGGGTAAGACTTTGTCTTATGAGATTCAGGGGTAAGACTTTGTCTTACGAGATTTGGAGGTAAGCTTTGTCTTATGAGATGTTTAGGGTTTCTGTATAATAAAAAGTTTACTTATCTAAATCTAAGTTACTATGCTATTGTAGCTGACCTGCCTTCTGTGTTCTTCTAAGACCAGAGACTGCAGTCTCAGACACTTAGCACCCCATCCTAAAACAGCAGGAGATTATGTAAAGAATTAATTGCTGGAAGCTTTTCCTTATTGTCCAGATGTCTCTTGCTTGTCAGGCTAGGGGCAAGTTTGGAACAATAAACTTCTATTGAACCAGAAGAAGAGAATAACAYTCRCAGAAGGAAAAACATTTACATAAGTGAATATGCATAATCTCACATAAATTCATACACAGCTTCATGCATGCTGAGTTCTTTCTCATTTACACATTTCCACACAAATTCACCTGGGCCCAGTTTGCATGCATCCTCACAATTATATACTTACACACCCACATGCATATATTCTCACAATTGCATACCTACATATGCATATGGAGCAAAAGATCAAACACCAGTGCAGAAGGAACTCACTCATTCTGGATGAAAAATGAGCTCTAATCTTTATTGCATAGAGAAAAAAAGGCTTCCACCCTTTTAATGCTAAATGAATTAAACCCATGTTTTTTAGAAAAAAAGGTTTGATCCTTTTAAAAAGACTAAGACTGCCTTGTCCTTACCATTGGACCTGTTCTGCCCCATGGTAAGGAGAATCCTGATTGCTACTTCTGCTCTCTGCGTGTCTTTTTTCCTCTTTCCCTCTGCATTCTGCACATTGCTCTTTTAGGTTTTTTATATTATCTATAGTTTCAAAGTTATTCCCCTCTGCATTCTCCTAATCTTGTTCTCACCTCCTGCACTGAAGTCACAACAATTCTCTTACTCTCAATGCCTTTTCCCTCAAAGCTATGCCTATACTCCTAAGTTCTTCTTGAGTTGAGTTCTGTCTAAAGGGTGTTATGACTAAAAACTTCTCAGTTCAGTTCTTCTCTCAGCTCAGTTCTTCTCACCTCAGTTCCTCTCACCTCAGTTCCTCAGTTCTGACTCTTCTCTTTGTCTTTAGCCCTTAAATATCTTTCAGAATATATGATCACATGTTTCAAAGTTCATCACAAGTTCACACAAAAAATCAAATCATAAATTGAAATATAAGCCTACAACAGAGAATGTTTACATGTATATCCATTAGGTGTAATTATCTAGCTAAGCACCCATCACCTGTCTCAGTTCCACAGGTTCACCGAAGGTTTAAACCAATAACTAAGGTATAAGTGAAGTTTTGTATAGATAAACCCAGTCAATATTTTATCTTCTGTCCTAGAACCTATAATAAATTGTTAGTTCACTTTTTATGACCTTTGGTTAATTGTTTTACAACCTCGTGGAATGTGCTCAGAGTAGGAGAAAGTCTGGTTTCCATTTTAATGCAAATTAATTGATGACACTTGAGAGACTGGCAGAGTTCGCATTGCGATTTTTACTATCAGAAAAGGACCTAATAGAAGTCACACTATAAAACAGCTTAATAATC
>BDUI01019502.1:3085-13758 GCA_002335545.1 Apodemus speciosus
GCACATGTGCATGTGCATGTGTATGCATTCTTGGAGGTTAGAGGTCAGCTTGATAGAGTTGTTTCTCTCCCTGCACCATGTACCTCCCAGGAGTGATATGAATATATACATATACATATACACATACATATAACGTTTTGAGAAAATAATATACTTATATTATTATTCCTTCCTTTTTGTCTCTCCAAACCTTCCTGTATACCCCTCCTTGCTTTCTCTAATTCATGGCCTCTTTTATCCTTATTAGATGCATATATAATATATTAAAAATTATATATACATATATTACTAAATATAACCTGCCCAGTCTATGTAATGTTACTCATAAGTATGATTTCAGGACTGACTGTTTGGTCCTAGACAAAAAAAAAGTTTTTCTGTTGCTTAAAGAAGAAAAARWTTCCTRTTTTCAGCATTTCTTAGTTGCCTGTGGTTCTTTCTGTAAGTCTGAAGTCTCAGTTTTAAACAAATCTGGTTTTAAAAAGTATTGCTTTACAAGGAGTRAATAAATAAGGGTCAACACTGAGAAATGGCTTTGTTTGTCTATCTGGTAATTCATCCTTCCCTTGCTGTGTTAATACCCACTGATTCAATGGGAGGAAAGCCAGGGGGGCAAGGGTGAAAACTATTTCACAAAACATTATCCCTTCTGAAAAAAATGAAAATAAAATAAGATGGAAATGAGCAAGCAATGGCTTTATTATTGAAAGAAAGCTAAACTCAAAATCTTACACCTAAATTTTACAGAGTGGTCATCACAAAAAATAATGCCCTATAATCTGGGTTTAGATTCAACCTTAGCCTTCCAAGTGGTACAGAAAAAAAAACAGTTGAATACATGTTCATCAATATTCTGCAATTGAATAAACAAGATTAAACAGAGAATTAGGAAACAGAAGTAATAACTTGAAAAGGATTGAATAAAAATGTTCATCAAAACCAGGAAGTACATTACAAAGGTTTAGGCCATGCTTTTCTGTGTCTGAAGTGGGAAGGAAAATGATTAATATACGTCTGATCACTGAAACACATTTTTATTAGATATTTTCCTAATTTACATTTCCTCATTTCCCATCCAAAACTCACTATCCTATCCCCCCTCCCTCTGCTCATTACTGCACTGAGTCCCTCTTCATTGACCTGGCATTCTTCTACACTGCAGCAGCAAGCCTTCATAGGACCAAGGGCCTCTCCTCTCATTGATGTCCAACAAGGCCATCCTCTGCTACATGTGTGGCTGGAGCCATGAATCCTGCCATGTGTACTCTTTCATTGGTGGTTTAGTCCCTGGGGGTACTGGTTGTTTCATATTTTTGTTCCTCCTATTGGGTTGCAAATACTTTCAGCTCCTTGGGTCCTTTCTCTAGCTCCTTTCATTGGGAACCCTGTGCTTAGTTGGTTGGATGAAAGTATCCCCCTCTATTTGTCAGGCACTGGCAGAGACTCTCAGGAGACAGCTATATCAAGCTCCTGTCAGGAAACAATGCTAGGAAACAGTGGCTGGGTTTGGTAAGTGTATTTGGGATGGATCCCCAGGTGGGGCAGTCTCTGGATGGCCTTTCCTTMAGTCTCTGCTCCACACTTTGTCTCTGTATCTTCTCACATGGTGATTTTGTTCTCCCTTCTAAGAAGGACCAAAGTGTCCACACTTTGGTCTTCCTTCTTCTTGAGCTTCATGTGGTCTATGAATTATATCTTGAGTATTCCAACCTTCTGGGCTAATATCCACTTATCAGTGAGTGCATACCATGTGTGTTCTTTTGTGATTGGGTTACCTTACTCAGGAAGATATTTTCTAGTCCCATCCATTTGCCTAAGAATTTCATGAATTCATTGTTTTTAAAGGCTGAGTAGTACTCCATTGTGTAAATGTACCACATTTTCTCTACCCATTCCTTTGCTGAAGTACATCTGGTTTTTTTTTTCTAAATTCTGGATAGTATAAATAAGGCTGCTATGAACATAGTAGAGCATGTGTTCTTATTACATGTTGAGGCATCTTCTGGGTATATGCCCAGGAGTGTTTTACCTGGGTACTCAGGTAGTACTATATCCATTTTTCTGAGGAACCACCAAATTGATTTCCAGAGTGTTTGTACCAGCTTGCAATCCCACCAACAGTGGAGGAGTGTTCCTCTTTCTCCACATCCTCACCAGCATCTGCTGTCACCTGAGTCTTTGATCTTAGCCATTCTGACTGGTGTGAGGTTGAATCTCAGTGTTGTTTGGATTTGCATTTCCCTGAAGACAAAGTAAGTTAAACATTTCTTCAGGTGCTTCACAGCCATTCTGTATTGCTCAGTGATGACAAAAGGAGGTCAAAGAGATAAAAATTGGAAAGGAAGATGTCAAAATATCACTATGATTTGATGATATACTTAAGTGACCCAAAAAAATTCCACCAGAGAACTCCTAAACCTGATAAACAACTTCAGCAAAGTGGATGGATATAAAATTAACTCAAATAAATCAGTGGCCTTCCTCTACTCAAAGGATAAACAGGCTGAGAAAGAAATTACTGAAACAACACCCTTCACAATAGTCACAAATAATATAAAAAACTTGGTGAGACTCTAACTAAGCAAGTAAAAGATCTGTATGACAAAAACTTCAAGTCTCTGAAGAAAGATATTGATGAAGAACTTAGAAGATGGAAATATCTCCCATGCTCATGGATTGGCAAGATTAATATAGTAAAAATGGCCATTTTTGCCAAAAGCAATCTACAGATTCAATGCAATCCCCCATCAAAGTTCCAATTCAATTATTCATAGAGTTAGAAAGAGGAAAACTCAAGTTCATCTGGAATAAGAAAAATCCCAGGAAAGTGAAAACTATTCTCAACAATAAAAGAACTTCAGGTGGAATAACCATCACTGACCTCAAGCTGTACTACAGAGCAATAGTGATAAAAACTGCATGGTATTGGTATAATTACAGGCAGGTAGATCAATGGAATAGAATGGAAGATCCATAAATGAACTCACATACCTATTGTCACTTGATCTTTGACAAAGGAGTTAAAACCATCCAGTGGATAAAAAAGACAGAATTTTCAACAAATGGTCCTGGTCAACAGGAGATCAGCATGTAGAAAAATGCAAATTGATCCCTTYTTAACTTGTACAAAGCTCGAGTCCAAGTGGATCAAGGACCTCCACATAAAACCAGATACACTGAATCTAATAGAAATGAAAGTGGGAAAGAGCCTCAAGCACGTGGGCACAGGGGAAAATTTCCTGAACAGAACACCAATAGCTTAGAGCTTATGCTCTAAGATCAAGAAGTGACAAATGGGACCTCATAAAATTACAAAGCTTCTTTAAGGCAAAGGATACTATCAATAGGACAAAACAGCAATGAACAGATTGGGAAAATTTATTTTTACCAATCCTACATTTGATAGAGGACCAATATCCAATACGTACAAAGAACTCAAGAAGTTAGACTCCAGAGAACCAAATCACCCCCATTAAGAATGGGATACAAAGAAAGACATAATTATATTTACCAATTTTACTTGCTCATCATAAGCTGAAACTTAAACAATACATGGCCCATGGACCTGAAAGAAAGGAGCAAAAAGCCTCCTAATAACAGCCTGGTGCAGACGTTCAAGTTCCTGTATATATACAGAATTTAGATAAATCTTAGAAAATTCAGTCATATTTCTTCATATATTTAGTAAACTGAGCATTGAGTATCTTGTCTTCATTCTTGGCTGAGTTCAGCTCCTTTTCCACAGTAGTTGCTAATTTGGTTGTGTTCTTTTCTGGAGGCTCATCTGAGAAAGTACTAAGTGTCTCCCTGGTCACATGGCCATTGGCAATATTTGTTCCATGGTGCTCACTAGTGGGGAATTCTAGTTTTTGACAGATTGTTTGCAGAAGACTGTCTTCAGGCCAGCTGCACTTCTCAATAATGGTATGTTTCCACTGGGCCACATAGCTCATCACACTTATCTGAGAGTCCTGGAAGTGATATTCTATTATTAGAGGTCATCACATATCTTACTCAAACTTAAATGAAGGGAATTGCGTAATTACAGAAACAACAAAAGACACAAACCATTATAAGTCACCCTTAGCACACTTTGTGTTATATACCAATCTATCTATTTATCTATCTATCTATCCATTCATTTACCTATCATTTATTCACTTATATAAGGCAGAGTCTCAAGTAGCTGAGATTGTGCTTGAACATTCTATGTAGCCAAGAATGACCATGAGCTTTGATTCTCTTCTCTTTACATCTTCAGTGTTGAAATTACAGATAGGCAATAACAGGGCCAGCAATTAACTTGCTAAATATTAAATTCATGGCCTTACATGTAGGCTTTGGTATCAGGAATATAGCTTTAGGTCCATCACAGAACACTACAAAAGATTCCAAAACTCTGAAGTGACTTAGGTAAATGATATGCATGTTTCAAGCAAGACATATCTGTTTGTAAGAAAATGGAGAACGAGAGAGTTGTTTTCATCCTTTCTTTATAGTGCTTAAAGATATTGAGAAAATAATGTTTAAATAAAATAATATACTAAATAGAACCAAGTAATTCGATTTACAAATCAATTGGATTGTTCTCATCTGTCCCCACGCGCTTTCCTTAGAACTTCAAAGATGATATTTACAATATATAAATGGTCGAAGAAGGAAATTATACTCCATAAAGTGGAATGGCAAAGAGGTTCATGTAGAGTTTCTTCAGGTTTAAAATAGATCCTAAAGCCAGAATGTATTCCACAAGTAAAACACATTTCAATACATAAATAAAGGTTTATGAAAGTCAGGATGGAAAGGAAACTGCAGCGATGACTAAGAAGCTAAAAGCATTTTTGGCTCTTGAAGTTGATTTAGGTTCAGGTCCCAGGACTTACATAGTGGTTCACAATTGTCTGCAACTCCACTTTCAAGAAATGTAATGCCCTTTCCTGACTTTTGCAGGCAAGAGCAACACAAAACATGTATATATACAAGTGGGTAAATAATGTGCATCATAATAAAATAAATKAATATATAAAGAAAAGATGAGATAATGATTTGGCTCAGTAGATAAAAAGTTCCACAGAATCTTGAAGAATAGATTTTGGATCATTAGGAACCATCTATAAGCAAGACAGGTGTTGGGATCCATTTATCACCCCAGCTCTTAGAAGGCAGTGATTCCTGGGGCAAGTGACTAGCTTGATTATTCAACCATGAGCTACAGATTCAGTTGATAGACCCAATCTCAGTAAATAAAGTGGTTAGTTGGGGCATGTGACCAGGGAGATGGCCAGGAATAAGTAAGTGTGAGATTGAAACACACCCAAACCCTGCAAAATTTCATCCTGAGACTGGTAGGAGTTAGGGCCACTGTCTCCTTGCCCTCAGTCTAATGCTCCAGTCACCTACCACATCTACCTCCCCTAACTCTAACGTCAGTCATGACTTCACTGGACTAATTGCAGGTTCAATATTTTTTATTCTTCCTAAGAACCTGCCCAGCATGTTCTTGGAATTTCTCTTCATGGAAATAAAGAATTCTCAGGCCTCTGTCATAGCTAATAATGTATATCCACCTTGAAATTCCCTACCTACTTCCCCAGATCTATACAGCCCTTTTTCACCACAAATAATGTTGAGCTGTCTCACTGAAACTGATCCTAGAAGTCAATTCTACCATTGATATTCATGACTTCTGAACCTTAGACATACACCTTCATCCTTCTATTCCCTCATCTTCAACCCCACCCCCTACAACCCTACCATCATCTGTGTTCCCTTTGTACTCCAGGGCTAGCAGCCTTCGGTCTCCAGGGAAGAAGAAGAAGGAAAAGTCAGAGTTACTGATGGAGCAAGACACTGATCATCATCTTTGGACCTCCACACACATGCATGTTCGCCTCCATACACATGTAGATCCATACACATACGATTACACAGACAAATATGAATACATATATANTTTTTGACAGATTGTTTGCAGAAGACTGTCTTCAGGCCAGCTGCACTTCTCAATAATGGTATGTTTCCACTGGGCCACATAGCTCATCACACTTATCTGAGAGTCCTGGAAGTGATATTCTATTATTAGAGGTCATCACATATCTTACTCAAACTTAAATGAAGGGAATTGCGTAATTACAGAAACAACAAAAGACACAAACCATTATAAGTCACCCTTAGCACACTTTGTGTTATATACCAATCTATCTATTTATCTATCTATCTATCCATTCATTTACCTATCATTTATTCACTTATATAAGGCAGAGTCTCAAGTAGCTGAGATTGTGCTTGAACATTCTATGTAGCCAAGAATGACCATGAGCTTTGATTCTCTTCTCTTTACATCTTCAGTGTTGAAATTACAGGTAGGCAATAACAGGGCCAGCAATTAACTTGCTAAATATTAAATTCATGGCCTTACATGTAGGCTTTGGTATCAGGAATATAGCTTTAGGTCCATCACAGAACACTACAAAAGATTCCAAAACTCTGAAGTGACTTAGGTAAATGATATGCATGTTTCAAGCAAGACATATCTGTTTGTAAGAAAATGGAGAACGAGAGAGTTGTTTTCATCCTTTCTTTATAGTGCTTAAAGATATTGAGAAAATAATGTTTAAATAAAATAATATACTAAATAGAACCAAGTAATTCGATTTACAAATCAATTGGATTGTTCTCATCTGTCCCCACGCGCTTTCCTTAGAACTTCAAAGATGATATTTACAATATATAAATGGTCGAAGAAGGAAATTATACTCCATAAAGTGGAATGGCAAAGAGGTTCATGTAGAGTTTCTTCAGGTTTAAAATAGATCCTAAAGCCAGAATGTATTCCACAAGTAAAACACATTTCAATACATAAATAAAGGTTTATGAAAGTCAGGATGGAAAGGAAACTGCAGCGATGACTAAGAAGCTAAAAGCATTTTTGGCTCTTGAAGTTGATTTAGGTTCAGGTCCCAGGACTTACATAGTGGTTCACAATTGTCTGCAACTCCACTTTCAAGAAATGTAATGCCCTTTCCTGACTTTTGCAGGCAAGAGCAACACAAAACATGTATATATACAAGTGGGTAAATAATGTGCATCATAATAAAATAAATKAATATATAAAGAAAAGATGAGATAATGATTTGGCTCAGTAGATAAAAAGTTCCACAGAATCTTGAAGAATAGATTTTGGATCATTAGGAACCATCTATAAGCAAGACAGGTGTTGGGATCCATTTATCACCCCAGCTCTTAGAAGGCAGTGATTCCTGGGGCAAGTGACTAGCTTGATTATTCAACCATGAGCTACAGATTCAGTTGATAGACCCAATCTCAGTAAATAAAGTGGTTAGTTGGGGCATGTGACCAGGGAGATGGCCAGGAATAAGTAAGTGTGAGATTGAAACACACCCAAACCCTGCAAAATTTCATCCTGAGACTGGTAGGAGTTAGGGCCACTGTCTCCTTGCCCTCAGTCTAATGCTCCAGTCACCTACCACATCTACCTCCCCTAACTCTAACGTCAGTCATGACTTCACTGGACTAATTGCAGGTTCAATATTTTTTATTCTTCCTAAGAACCTGCCCAGCATGTTCTTGGAATTTCTCTTCATGGAAATAAAGAATTCTCAGGCCTCTGTCATAGCTAATAATGTATATCCACCTTGAAATTCCCTACCTACTTCCCCAGATCTATACAGCCCTTTTTCACCACAAATAATGTTGAGCTGTCTCACTGAAACTGATCCTAGAAGTCAATTCTACCATTGATATTCATGACTTCTGAACCTTAGACATACACCTTCATCCTTCTATTCCCTCATCTTCAACCCCACCCCCTACAACCCTACCATCATCTGTGTTCCCTTTGTACTCCAGGGCTAGCAGCCTTCGGTCTCCAGGGAAGAAGAAGAAGGAAAAGTCAGAGTTACTGATGGAGCAAGACACTGATCATCATCTTTGGACCTCCACACACATGCATGTTCGCCTCCATACACATGTAGATCCATACACATACGATTACACAGACAAATATGAATACATATATAYTCATGAATGTATACACAGAGCAACAATTTTTTGTTTAATATAATTTGTTTTTCACTTATTCACTTACTGCTCTCCCTCCTGGTCCCTCCCTGAAATCCTTCCTCTATCCTGCCTCCCCTTCTCCTCTGAGCAGATGGAAGCTCCCCCTGGGTATAATACCACTTTGGAACTTCAAGTCTCTTTGAGGCTACATGTTTCCTTTCCCACTGAGGCCAGAAAGAGCAGCCCAGGTAGAACACATCCCACGTAGAATCAACAGTTTTTGCAATAGTCCCCACTCCAGTTGTTTGGGACCCACATGAAGACCAAGCATCACATCTGCTACATATGTGCATGGAAGCCTAGGTCCACCCTGTACATGTTCTTTGGTTCATGGTTCAGACTGAGAGCTCCAAGGATCAAAATTAGTTGACTCTGTTGGTCTTCCTGTGTATTTCCTATCCCCTTCAGTGCCTGAAATCCTTCTTCCTATTCTTCCATAAGAGTCCCCAAGCTCCATCCATTGTTTGGCTGTGGGTAGAGAGACAATGTTTTAAAGATGGTTTTGGATTATAAAAGATGTTTCAAAAGGTTTCTATTGTTAAGGGAAATATAAAGAGAGGTGAAGACAAGACATTGATTTCTACACTAGAATGCTTGTTATGAACCAGAAAGAAATTGGCAAGTAGACTGTGAAATTCCCAGGGTAGGTTGCAACCCAAAATTCACAATTTCTAGGAGTTCCATTGAGACCCAGGCCCTGTTATTTCAAGAGTGTACTTATATCATTGCAGCAGAAGAGAGTTTTAGTTTCTGGAATTGAGCTTTGTATTGTAGTAAGAGACCTAATAACAATGTCTTGCCACCTGTATGTGATACTCTAAGAAGTGGGGCATATAGAATATAATGCTTGATTTTTTTCCCTTAAAGTATATGTTACTGTGGCTTTCATCATTTCATTGAACTACCATAGTATGTACATTTACTAAAGCAAAACCAAATCAGAACATATATAAATGTCCTAAATTCTATGCCAGACATTCATAGGCACTCAACAAATAGGACTTTATTTCCTTGTTACCTGAGTGAAAGAATAAATTGTAGTAGACTTGATCTGACTTCTCCTGTTAGCATCTATAATTATATCAGTATCTATAATCGAATTATGAGACTTTGCTGGAAAACAAACTGTCTCTAAGACACAAGACATACATCTTTCCCTCGAAACACACTTTGACACTCTTCTCTKGTTAAATATGTTGAAGTCAAGTCCAATTTTTATTATGTGTCAGAGAGTGTGCTAAAGTAAGTAAGTAAAATGAGTTAATGACAAAATTATCCATTATCAACTTTGAGATTGGTCCTCTTTCGGGTTATCCTGGATGCACCATCATAATTTAATTTGTAATGACTTTTCACTGTGATTAAGTAATTTTCTCTATCAACTTTCAAACTAAAGCCCTACCAGGACAGCACTTCCACTAAGAGCTGGCTTCTTTTAAAGTAGCACATAGTAATGAAGATATGTGTATTAGCCCTAGTATAATAAATTAAGGGATTTTTCCCATGGATAACATTTTAACAACTTCCCCCTCTGTCCTTAGCTGAAATAATTAGTTTAGAAAGAGGGCAGTCATGGTCAGAGTTCAATATTGCTTAAGAATTCTATAAGTCTAGAGAATGAAGAGAATTAGATTTTGTACCCTTGGCATAGTTTTATGAAATTCCAATGAAACAGTACAARGTAGCTCAAGTGCTGATTTGCAAATCTCAAATACATGGATAAACAGCAATTCCAGGGTACAAAAGAAATARCTAAAGGATTATGAAGGATTTCCATACGTTTAGAAGGCAGAGAGGAGCATGTGATGCAAAAAAGATAAAAGGATGAAGTAAAACAGAGATTTTGTGTATATATGTATATAAATAAATGATCATGTATGTATGTATTCAAGTATGACAAAGCAGAATAATTTAACTTGCTGCACACATATAATACATTTCTTGAATTTAGAAAATAAATTGAATGTTATAAGAGCTTACTTATTGAAATCCAGAAAGTCTGAAGGAAATGGATGGACAGGATAATCTAAGGACATTGGCTTACGATAGACACGATTTCTGGAGTGAACACCAAATGGTGTTGAAATG
Source organism: Apodemus speciosus (assembly GCA_002335545.1). NCBI lineage: Eukaryota > Metazoa > Chordata > Mammalia > Rodentia > Muridae > Apodemus > Apodemus speciosus. The sequence continues at coordinate 13,256 of BDUI01019502.1, forward strand.
TTATATCACACATCTCTTTATTTCCTTTTTTATTATAGTTCTTTCTCTCTTTACTCTTTTTGGACAAGGTATTGCCCACACCTTCTACAAACTGACTCTGTTCCCACTAGCCTGGAAGAGTGGTCATCCTATCTCTGACTTGCATTGAGGCTATACTCACATACCATGGTCATCTTATTTCATGCATTTTAAAGGATATGATTTAATAGAAGGCCTTATAGAGACATATTAACATCTTAAATATGCTTATTTAATGTGCCATTGCATGAATATCTATGTATCATATGCATGCAGTTCCCAAGACAGTCAGAAGAGGGCCTTAGAAGCCTGTAGCAGAAGTTACAGGTAGTTGTGAACTACTTGAGGTGTTAGGAAAAGAACCCTGGTTGTCTATAAGAACAGCCAATGTCCCCATTTAATTTTGGTATTTGGTATCTGTCTAGGAAATTGTCCATTTCCTCCAGATTCTCCAGTTGTGTTGAGTATAGGCTTTTGTAGTAGGA
>BDUI01019509.1:31061-41465 GCA_002335545.1 Apodemus speciosus
ACCCACACCCACAACTGCTTCCTGGGCCTAATTTTAACCTCATTCCTCCCAGAAAGCTCTTTGAAGGGCCTCCTGGCCCCCCTTCACTTTCAGCATAATATCTGTTGGGTGTGTACCARGTGTCAAGGGTGCCACGTGTTTTYGCCTCATTTAGACCTCCTGGGAGCTCCACGCCTTCAGGTCAGCTCTCCGCTCTGTAGGTAAGGCAGCTCCACAGCTGGAAAGCAGCGGCGTCCGTACCAAACCCCGGGTATTGTAGGACCTAGAGCAGTGTTCTTCAYGGTGCCACACACAGCGGAGTCTGTTGTCTCTTCGGCTTATCATGCGAAGGACGCATATCCTCRAGTCTCTTCATACGACATGAAGGGCTATGGACACTCCATGAAGATATGGATAAGTGGAAGTTGGGACTCCTGATTGAGAGGCAGTGCTGTTTCCTATGATCCACTGTCTGTCCTTTGGCTCTGCCATGGCTGGACAAGTTGCCTCACGTTTTTGAGCCTGTTATTTTCTTTGTTAAAAGCAAACAATAAGTCTTATGTAAGACTTGGTAGGGGTCAAATGAAAGTTTATGCCAGTGCTCTGTGCACTGTAAATAAGGCAGAATTATTATTATTACTGTAATCATCTTTATTATTACCCTTCAGARATGAATTACTTAATTATAATAGGCAGAGGGCACAGAGGGAGTCTTGTAAAGTAAAGATATAACATGAAGGAAGGCATATGAGGTGATATTTTGAAAACCRYATCCAGTCTGTGAAGGCTTGTCAGAGACAGYYRGAGCTGGCCTTCTACCCGGGTATCTCTGCTCACAGGCTGATGGACAGAGTTCACCGTGATGGAGAACTACTGCAGTTCTTGATGCTGCTCCTCTTTCTCTTCCTGCTTTTCCCTGTCTTCCTCTTTTTCCCTCTCTTTCTCTTGAGACAGAGTCTTATTCTGTGACCAACCCTGATTTTGTTTATTTTTTATTTTATTATGTTAAGTTCCAACTTAAATGAATTGTGCTCTTTTTTTTCCATTATTCATTCATTTTACTTCCCAATATCAGCCTCTCTATCCTCCAGGTCTCTCCCTCTCACAGTTGCTCCTGCCATTGCCTCCTCTCCTTCTCCTCTGAAAAGGGGGAGTGTGCCTCCTGGGTATCGGCCCCCTCCCCCGTGGCATATCAAGTCRCTGCAGGACTAGGTGCATCCTCTCTCAGTAAGGCCAGATATGGTCGTCCAGTTAGGGGCTTAGTATCAACACACAGGCTGCAGATTCAGGGACAGTTCCTGTTCCAGTTGTTGGGGCACCCTCATGAAGAACAGGCTMTCCATCTATCACATCTACTACATATGTGCAGGGGTGGGGTTGGTCTAGCCCATGCTCACTCAGTTCTGGGARCRCCCCAAGAGTCCAGGTTATTCGACTCCATTGGTCCTGTTCAATCCTGATTTTGAACATATAGGAGTCCTCCTGCCTCAGCTTCTCAGGTTTGGKGGTTACAGATATSAGCTGCCACGTCTGACCTGCGAACCACTACACTTGGCCAGAYGTCTTTAATATYRGGCAGTTCTAGGAGGAAGCTCTGTTGGTTTTATAATCRTCATAATAGGATCTGTGCTCTTCCCAAAGCTCAGAAAGCCACAGACAAAGGAGAGAGCTCTGGCCAGGAAGTCCGACACAGATKAGGTACTGAAAAAGAAGGCCTCTTATTTTTAAAAATGTAAGCCAGATACAGCAGTCATGAAGGAATTACCAAGAAGGAATATTTTGTCCAGCCAGTGTGGCCCTCACAAAGAGTCTGAGACAACATGTTCTCCAGTCTAGGGTAGCACCCTACAAGAAGGTGGCCTTATGTCTACATGTGACCAGGATTTCCCAGAGATGAGATGAACATCTAGCAAGCTTGGAGTTTCTGAGCATCAGTGTACAAACATGAGTGGCCCTGTCCCAGGTTTCGTGGAAGGATGCTCCATTAGGTTGGCTGAGGTACTGAAGGGTTCCCGTGCTTCCTTACCCTCCCRTGCTTCCTTACACCTTTGAGTTGTTTTGTTGGGTAACAAGAAGTCCCTAGCAGACCAGAGCACACAGTTGAGTACCGGGACATTATYTACYCTGGCCCCTCACTTCTTCCAACTGTTAAGAATTTGATTTTGTGTTTCAAAGCTGGATGTATGTGTGTCTCACAATGCACACCTAACAGACAATGGAACAGAATAGAGGATTTGGGCTGGGACTCCCARACTGTGTCTAAGGAAGAGAAAGCAGCTTCGTGAAGTTGTCAGAGGCCAGAGTTGACTGTTCTAAAGTGCAGTGGCTTGACCCAAATGTTGGGTGTTTTGACAACAAAACAACTTCTGGGTCAAGTATGTTGTTGTTATTGTTGTTGTTGTAACTAAGTTAAACAACTTCTGTTTGCTCGTTTTCCTTACCTGAACCTTGTAGCTTTCTATGAAGATTGTGTGCAATGGCTTCTTAGGTCCTTTTGAGCATGGAGTCTTTGTCTGCCCAAGGAGTGAGGTTCATGGCTGATACCCACCCACAGAATATACTGATATTGCCTGAGACAATGTTGTCCAATGCTGCCTGTGTCTTCTGTTCCCCTGTCTGCCTCTACTTTCATTTTTTTCTACTCTTCTCCACAGCCAGAATTCTGTAGGGAGACATCTGGAGCCCAGAGAAGACCCTTCCCCAGCCCAGTAGGATTTCTGCAAGTAGTGTAGGTTTAGGCGTGTAATGAATTTAGATTTAATTTGCAAGTGAAAAAGCTTGCTTTCTTTTGTAGCTTACACCAAAGCTCAAACGTCTAAGCTTCCAGGGTTTAAGTCTAATTAACTGTATTTCACAGCTTATTTAAAGAAAAGAATGGAGGCATTAAAATTGTAAAATCTAATTTTTGAGTAAATCTTTCAGTGCAAAATTAATGTCGCAGTATTAGAGCTGCCTTGGCAATATATCTCTTGTCTTCAAATTTCAAAATGAGCTTTTGCAAACATGAAATTATTCATTAGACTGTCTGGTAAAGAGATAAATAAGTGTCTCTTCAAATCCTCGATCTCCTCTTCTCTATTTAGCCAAAGACAGAGTTATTTAGATTGAGGGGCAAGTGGGTTGATCAGGTTTGTGAATTTGGACAGGTAGGAGTGGAAGGGAAAGAGGCAAGAGTCTATATATGTTGACAAAGGGAGTGGGCAGACATGGAGCCCCTTCCCTGTCCCCAAGCCCATTCCTGAGGGATTAACTGGGGAGTCATGCTGTGGCCAGGGGCAGGGTCCTTCGGTCAACTCTTCTGTCTGAWACACCTAGGTCCTTCAGCACATCTGAGTGAACATTGGTCTGTCCATTCTTTTGCCCAAGTAGCCATCATTCGTCCTGGTCCATYACTAAAGCATCTTCAGCATCGACCCCGTTCTCTGTCTCTGTTGTCATGGCTCTGATTTAGGTGCTCACCGGTCCACTTTTCTGTTCTTACCACATCTTCTATTCCTTTATAGGTCTCTTATGCAGTGCTTCTTGATGCGGTGTCCCAGAGTGAATCTGTACACACTGCTCCAGAAGCGTGGTTCCTCCCCAGTCTCTCTCTACATCCAGGTCTCGGCATCCTTGATGCCCCCCATAGTGTGTATAGTATACAGCAGGCACTTGCTAGTTGTTTTTTGTTTTGTTTTGTATTTAGTGATGATGACATTCTAGATCCCCAGATTCATGTTTTCCAACCTTAAAGGTCACTGGGTCACCAACCTCCCCCTTTTACTTGCAGTAAAAATTGGGAGGAGAATATACAAGTAGCTTGCTAGGGTCACCTCAACCTGGAGAGAGTCATTCTGAGATTCTATAAGAGGTGGGAAAGGCATGCCTTCGTGAGAAGTTATCCTCACTTCCTGTCTCCCAGGACCAGAACAAGTGACCCTAACTTTCCTTTCCTGATGTGCTAAATGGGAATAACCCCACCTGGGCCAAAGAGGTTTGGGAAGGCCTAGAGATGATTCTGTGGTGTTATGAGTCAACTCCCTAATGCTGTTGCATTAGGGAGACATGAGCAGAGCCAACCTTCAGAAGTTCATAGCCACTTGTTTTGGACTCTGGGATGCAATGTTGACATTTAAGGAGGCTAATGTGAGTAGATTCCTGGAACTGCATAAACCTGGCCTGATGGTGCATACCTAGAACCCTTGCATTGGGGATGTGGAGACAGTTTGAAGTCAGCCTGGACAACAAACAGCCGACAAAGGCCAGCTAATATTTATATGCCAGCATTTACCTAATATTCTGCTTATCTGTACCTTTCATTACTTACGGATCCAATCAGTAAACACTCACTATTTATTCATCCTGAAAGGCAGGAAGAATGCTAGGTGCTGGGGGCTTGAGGCTGAGCTGCTTCCCTACTTCCTTTGACCACTGTCTCTGGCTTGGCCCATGGGAATGGCCTCCTGTTTCCCTGCCTCTCTTTTGCCCCCTTTTCATCTGTTTCCCACAGAACAGACAGATGAATATTTCAAACCACACATGGTTAAATCGAAGTGTGGAGGGATGAGGCCCACTGTTCCTGATTTCCTGAGTTTATTAAGAGAACCCGGGCTGGGGAGATAGCTCAGGTGGTAGGATGCTGGCTTAGTCTGCACAAGCCCCACAACCAATTTCAGTATCACAGGAACTATGCATGGTGGGATACATTTGAAATAGCAGCACGTGAGAGGTAGAGGTAGGAGGATTTAGGACTTCAAAGTCATCTTGGATAGATGGTGAATTTGAGGTCAGGCTGGCCTACATGAAACCTTGTCTTAAAACAAACAACCAAACCAAACAACAACAACAACAACAACAACAACAACAACAGAGCATCCAGGAATCTAACAATTCCCTTCYACCCTCTTTTTTTTTCCAGTCCTCTCTTTTCCTTCATGCTGAGGATAAATTCTGAGTCTTCGAATGTACTAGGCCTTGCTCTACCACATCTTCAGTTTGAGAAATTAAGAATATTTTTGTTGATTTATTTATTTTATGTGTATGAGTGTTTTTGGTTGCGTGAATGTATGTGTACCACATGTACCCCTGGAGGTCAGAAGAGGGCATCAGAGTCCCTAGAACTGGAGTTGAATATGGTTGTGGGCCACCATGTGAGTGCTGGGAATCAAACCTGAGTCCCCTGCAAGAGCAGCAAGTGTTCTTGGCTGCTTAGCAATCTCTCCAGCCCCAAGAATTCAGATTCTTAATGAGAAATACAACTATTAGACACTAGTCAAAAAAATGTTAAGAACTCCCTGTGGAATAGCTGCTCATGTAAGTAATTGTTTTTTGATTCAAGCTTTCTTGGTTTCTTGAACTTCCTCTATAGCCTTGACATCTTTAGAAGGCTTGGAAGGTGCAGAGGATACCTGGGAACTGGCTTGTAGTTTGTTGAGATAGTGCATTGAAGCTCTGGGTTCTATCTCCAGTCACACACACACACACACACACACACACACACACACACACACACACACACACACACACCACACCCTGCTCTGTAACTGTCTTGGCTTGGGTGTAATCTTGTGCCAACCCTGAGTGTAGTGTTTCAGAACACTGTGTGGGGGAGGAAGACAGCACAGTCCTTATTTGTGGACACTTGTCTCCTCTCTAATGACTATGGGCCTGTGAAGGACAACTGTAAAGAGGATTAGTTTCCTCTGTAGCTCTGATGGAGTGGGCCTTTCAGCTCTAAGGCCCCCTGGTGGCAACCTGTTAGAAGATAGGCAGCCCGGGGCTCAGTTACAGGCAAGTGCCTCCACCCCACTGCCACCTACAGGTAGGTGGAGGCCCATTTCTGTGCTGCCTGCTCTCCAGGGAGGGAGAGACAGGGCTCATTGTTTGTTTCTCCAAGAAACCTGGGTCTGGTGGGACCTTCTCAGAGATAATCACTTCTCAGAGCCAATTAGTGTGTCTGTCTGGCCACGGTCTGTGAAACAGCCCAGGGGGAGGAGGGGTTGGCTGACTGTCTTACTGTAAAAAAGGTACAGGAGGGTATCAGGAAGACTCTGGAGGAGGGCAACAGGGAGCAGGCTGGTCTCCTTTGGCTTTTCCCAAGCTACCATCATTTTTTCCCCTCACTGGATCTGAGTGCAGAGACAGCTTTTCTGAAGGTCATTCAGTGGGAGGAGGGTGAGAGAGCATCCGGACGCAGGACCCCACTGCAGCGGCAGAGGCAGAGCCTTCTAAGCTCCTCCTCATGCTTCCCTTCCTGTAGGAGCATGTGGCTGCCTCCTTGGCATAGCTGTCGACGGGGTGAAATGGACACTTGGGCCTTTGTGAAGGCAAGGGGACAGCTAATTCCTTAGTCCTCACATGCTTTGGGTTATGGTTTAGTCATTTAAAAATAATAGGTTTTGAGGGAATTGGCAGGACATATGAAGACTGTGGAGATTCTAGTTCTTCCGGAACCCCTGGTGGGCATGGATACTGGCCACACAGGATGCGGCCTGGAGGGGCATGTATGTTTCAAGCTTCTGTGAAGGAAGGGAAACACTTCATCAAGGTGTTCTCATCAGGTTTCTGGGGGCGAGAGTCTGGGTTGGGGTGTGCTGGCAGCAGAGATCGTAACAGAACAGACTCTTGCATTGAGTTGTAGAGAAGAAGGGTCTGGAAGGTAATGGGCCTGTGGTGAAGCCACTGCCTGAGAGTCTCAGAGGCCCACCAGAGAGGACATTTTAGGAGAACAACATGCAAAGCAGAGCAGAACTCAGCATGGGGAGAACTCAGGGCAAATCTAGACAAAAGCCGTGGACTCCAGGCTCCGTGTGGAGGATCAGTCTCAGTCTCAGGACAGGCACCGAGTTCCACAGACCCACAGTTCCTGTATGAGAAGTCTATCACTGCCTGTAGCTTCTGATTTCCTTGCCTCCTCTGTGTATTCCCAAGGGTGGGGTCAGCCTGGTTACCCCCCTCTCCTCATGTCTGCTTCTCTGAACTGCGGCAGAGAGCCTTCAGGGACCCAGTGGCTATTTCTCTTTTGCCCAGGGCAGACAGGTGCCCTCTGGCGCACTGTCTCCTGGTCTAGAGTTGGAGAAACATTTAGGGCCTTTGAAACTGCAAGCTTGGAAGCTCTCACGTTTGAGAAGCAGGATAAACAAACCAGGACCCAGGAGGAAACTCATTCTCCTTTCTTCCCTTTGCCTTTCAAACTCATCAAAGTCGAGCTCTCGGAGCCTCACTGTCTCACAAGTGTCTTCAGATGGGTCTCATTGCTTTATTTATTGGGCTTATCACAAGTGCAGGCAGCCTGGAGAGTTTCAGGCCAGCAGAGACCTCTTTCAAGGAGTGTTGACGTTTCTGGGGCTGTGAAAGACCCACAGTCTTCCCTGCCCAGGCCGGCCTGATTGAGAGAGGCTGAGGTTGGTTCTGGCTCCCAGTTGGGTCTTTCTGAGCCTAGCAGACTTCTGACACTTTCCTGTTGATACTTCCGCTGTCTCCAAATAGCCAGGTCTGTGACCAACCCAGGTTAACATCTCTGTCAGTCTGCTCCTACCTTGGGCCTTTCTGCCTGGATTTTGTTCTCTAGTGCAAGGTAAGGCCACAGCACTAATGTCAACTACTGTGACAAACAATGTTGAATAAATAAATAAATAAATATATGTTGAATACTTGCTGTCTGTCTGTCTTTCTCCCTCTTTCTTTTTGTATATGTAGACTCATGGGCTATGCAGAACTCAAAGGGGTCTGCTCTTTGGTTCTTGATGCCTCCCAAGCCCCCTGGTTGGTGACAGAGACATCCATTCATCACTCATGGGTAGAAAGGCTCACTGTAGACATTATTCCTCAGAACACATGCCTGGCCCCTCTGGATGGGCTTAGAGTGGTCCCTAGGGCACAGTGTGTGGTAGCTGTTGGGAACCAAGTCCACCTATGTGATCCCCCCCTCTCTGTGTTTGGGCGCCATCTTTGTAGTGTGCTCAATACGGCCTTACTCCTCAGCATGGAGTAATGTCTATCAAGGTAATTAGAATGCTCCAAGGCATTACACGGCTATGGAGTATTATCTCCCCCCCTCCTATTATCTTCTCATCTGCTCTCAGCCTGCCCTGTAATTGAACCAGGACCACAGACCCATCTCCAGCCATTTCCCAGGGGTTTTCTGCTACAGAGGGCAGATGGACCACCTCCATTAGAAATTTCAGAAAGCATTTTCCAGAGTGAAAGAAGCTAGCAGCGGGCTAGGCAGGAATGAGCAGAGCAGTAGAATCCAGGTCTGATTCTAGAAGGAGACAAGGGATCCTTTCAGTGTCACTGATGCTGTTTATTACCATTGTCATCTCTACATCATCATCATCATCATCATCATCATCATCATCATCATCATCACCACTACTACCACCATGGTTTTCATCTCTATAACTTACTGAACTCAAATGCCTTCGTGCCGTTATCTCCTTTTGATTCCTTCACATCTCTGTTCCTTAAGGTCTAGTTCAAGCATTCTCTACTTCAGGGAACATTTTCCAGTTTTCCTAGGCAGCAATGGTTTTATCTTCCATAGTCCCCCTCATCCTTTCCGTCACCACACTTCTTCCCTGTACTGTGCTACAATAATTGCCAACCATTTTATTTCTCCTTTGTTGAGTTCAATCTCCTCAAGAGAAGAGACTGTGTCCCTTGGCTCTTCCTTTAAGCATCCTCGTTAACTCTTCCTGTACCCAAGAAGCCACCATGAATGCTGGAGGTGGGTGTGGGTGTGGGTGTGGGTGTGGAGGAGAACTTCTTTTTCTTTAGAACGCATCAGGAGATGAAAGGCTTTGTAAGTTCATCTCCCACAGTAGCTCCGCACTCACTCAGYTGCATTGTGTCCTGTGGAGTCCAAGCCCACGGGTGGAAGCCCGGACAGTCCGACTTCCAGCCGTTGCTCTACTCTCTTCCTGGATACATGGGAGCAAAGATCAGAAAGAATGCCGAGAGGATAGAAGGTAGGTGTGGGATCAAGAGAGGATACTCTGAGGCAGTGAGGGTACCTRCTGTGCTCCAGAGATAGAGGAGTGAGTCTCCCATCCCCTRGTTCCTGGCCCCAGGAACACCCTCTATCCCATCCAGAGCTCCTTCTTTATTCTAGTAAAATAAAGGCTTGTCAGAGAGACATGGTTATTGCTAATGACTAGATTGTTATGTCTGCTGTTCTTAGGCAGGGCCTTGGCTCTGGATGGCCTCTCCTCAAGAGGAAGCATCCAGCACAAGGAGAATGAAGGAGCCAAGAGGGTCTGCCTTATGATCGTTCTTCCTGCTRTAGATACTTGGGGACCTTGTGGATGCTGGTCAGGGGTCTAGGGTTGGGGCTGTGACTTACAGTCATAGTAAAGACAGCACACAATTATGAGTACATGAACTTGTTCACAGGCATGTTAACATACGAGTGTGTATAGCCACTCTGTGTGCAGAGACCTATGCACATACATGTTCTCAGTGACCAGTATTATAACCAGTGATGCACAGATGGGTGGTGCCATAGGCTCAGATATAGTGGCTGGATACACACAGCTACCCTCCCATACAGATGTATGCAAATGTCTAGAGGTTCGAGAGGGATAATTAACTGCTTTCCTCTTCCCTTCAACTTCTGGACCAACAAATAGGCACAAGAGACAGATGGTAATGCATGTAGTTTTATATTTCTATCTCTTTTAAAGGCATGTGCATTTTCACATTTCTGAATTGGAGTAGATTTTATAATAGATATCTTGTACATGGTAAAGAACACCTGAAGTTAGGTTTGTTGCCATAACAACTTTCTAACTGGTAAAGTTGATACAGGAAAATGAAGTACCCATGGCTATTGTCCCCGCTCTGTTTTGCTGTGGCCCAGAGTCACAAGCCAGAATCCCAAGTTCCTATGGGTTTTTCTGATCTCTGGAAGAGCTGGTTTCAGCCAGCTTATTCACTAAGGAGTAGGGGGGAATAGCCATACCCCTTAGTTCTCTGTTCTTGGCCCTGATCAGGCAGACATCATGACATGGGGTTCCTCAGCTGTACCTGTAAGAGAGGGTCAGGGGATATAGGAAGGAGCAGAGAGCAGAGGAGGGCGGAGGCTTTCTTCCTACCTTGTATGACTCAGAGCAGGGTCACGGAGAAAATGGCTTTCCCTTTAGGGTAGATATTGTTAGTACCAAGACCTGTGACGTCATATAGGCGACAATTAGCATCTGTTACCAAGGCAACAGCCGCCATATACCYAGAATTCAATGGGCCTACCTTTACCTGTAATTACGTCACCACTAGTATATAAATGGGTAGAGTTTCCCTTTCGTTCTCTTTTCTCTCTTTTCCCTCTTTTCCTACCTTCCRCCCGCTGCACCTACCCCCATCCTAAATAAAGCTCCACGTGGAACTGTTTGGTATGGTATGGTCCCTTGTCGTGGCCCCACATCTCCGCCGCATCCCGCTGCATCCCCG
>BDUI01019513.1:44819-57022 GCA_002335545.1 Apodemus speciosus
TGTAAACCAGGAATGGGGAGGCTGACATAGGGAGGAGATATGTGTGGTTACAGAGTGAGAGGAGTTGAATTAGATGATAATCCAAGCTGTCAAGATGCAAGATAAAGGTCACCTGCATTGATTCCTACAGATGTGTATGAATTGATGAATGGGATGAATAGGGATGGATACACAAACAACTGGGATTAAGAAAGCGTGTGCTAGTTCCCACTATTTTGGGGTTAGCACCTGGGTGGATATTCATGAAAGTTCTGAGACAGACACCAAAGGGGGTATGAGTCCCAGAGTGGTTTGAATGGAAGACACTGGAGGAAGAGATGTAGTCGTTAATTTTCTAATCAGCTGAAAGCCTGAGAGGTACAACTTAAGGGAGGAAGGCTTCCCTTTTGTTTACAGTGTAGAGGTTTCACAACATCCTCGTAACGGAGTCATGGCAACAGGTGAGGCTGGTCTATCKCAGTAGAAGTTTGCTGTGCAGCTTGCTCATGTCTCAAGAGCACAGGAAGCTGAGCAAGGCAACAGCCTTCATTTGACAAATAGTTCTGATGTCCCAGAGGTTCCACAGCTTTCCAAAACAGCACCACCAGATATGGGCCAACTCCTGAGCTGGTAAGGGTATTTTCAACTGTGACAAACAACAAGGTTAGCTGTTTCTCATTCCTCTTCCCCTTCCCCCTTTCCTTTCCTCCTCCTCCTCCTTCTCCTCCTCCTTCCCCTTCCTCTTTCTCCTTCTTTCCCTTCTCCTTCCTCATCCTCCCCCTTCTCCTCCCCCTCCCCTCCCTCTCCCTCTTCCTCTTCCTCCTCCCCATTCTTCTTCATTGTCACTGTGATCATCTCCTCCTCCTCCTTTAGTCTTCTGGGACATCCAAGCAGAGGCTTCTAATAGGATTTTAGCAATAAAGAGGATGGGAAACAGMTCATCAATCAAGAGCACATGTGCTTTTCTAGAAAATCTCTTGTTTGGTTCCTTGGTGAGGAAGACCTGCCTGTGGTCTCCTTGGGCAACTGTACTCACACCCATGTATCTCAGCACACATATACACATAGTCTAAAGACAGTAACAGAAATGAATTAAATAAAACAAAACTGAAGATTTAAACCAAAAACCCAAAATAGACTAGGACTTAAAGACGAGTAGGGGCAAGAAGTGCAGAAAAATACCTTAGAAGAGATATGGAGTCAAATTATGGATTCAGGGGAGTCATTTATGTTTCTGGGACTTCAGGAAGACTGGTGTTTTCTGCATGCTGTTTTGTATCCACCTATGAGAAATAGAGTTTGAAGAAGGGTGGAAGGAAAAGTGGCCTTATTACAGTCAAACTNACGCTGCAGATCCTCTATTGAACCTAGCCTCTATTTGCTCATTCTCTCTCTCTCTCTCTCTCTCTCTCTCTCTCTCTCTCTCTCTCTCTCTCTCTCTCTCTTTCTCCCCCCTCTCCCACCCCACACACCCCTCTTCCTTCCTCTCCCCTTTCTTCTTTAAACATCACAAACATATTCATTTCTTTGGTGAGACACTTCTTTATTTAGTATGCCAAAGCATATTGGTGTAGGTTAGGAGATGGAAGTGCACATATAAATATTGCCTAACAAGACGTATCCTGTAGTTTAGATACCTTCCTCAACAATGCTCATTTGGTTTTCCACCCCAGAACAATAGCCTCACCTGAAGGATGTTTCACCCTAAGTTTTGAGAATAAGTCTGAATACTAATTGAAGATAGATAAGTTCAAGCAAAGTCTGTATTCTGCCCCTGAATTTAAAATATATACATGGCAAGTTGTAATGACCTCTGATCCCATTCTTCATCCTCAAAGGAACAAATGCTTTCAGGATCCGAGGAGCAGGCTACTTTGAAAAGGCTGCTGCCTGTCACCTAGGAGACATTTCTCAATATACTCCGCTGCACTAGCAACTGTGAGGGAATGAGACGTTCCAGTTCCAAACGAGAAGATAAGGTCGGATGTCATATTCCTAAAGACATAGAATCTAACTAGAATGTCTCACGCTTTCCTGAAGTCAAACCTAACATGGGTCGAATGTCTGCGGACAGAGAACACAAGTGGGGGTGTGAAGAGATGGGGGCGTGTGAAGAGACAGGGGTGTGTGTGTAAACGTCCGTCCGGATTTGATCTCATGGTGTTGCTTGTTCGCACTTGCGTTGAATGTGTCCATTGGGGCAAGCCCTGGGAACTCGGGGAAAACCTCAAAACCCCGTTGCCTTTCTCCGCAACCCTGAGAGTTCAGCTCAGTTCAGCTTGCCCCAGTACTCCGCTCCCCCCCCCCGACCCCCCACCTCTCTTCCAGGCAGGGTGTCGTTTGAGGGTCCCAGAGGAACTCTAACATCCCCTTCACTAAGAACACCCAAGGGCTCCTTTGTCACTTTGCAGCCCCTAGCCCGTTCTAGGTACCCTGAAAAATGTGCCCTTTGTGGCCTTGATTGAAGTGGGAATTCCAGTTACTTAGAAAGTTGACGCTGAGCCTCCGCAGCAGACTTCTGTTCACCCCCAACCTGCAGAAGTCCAGGCGGTCCACCCCACCGCGCCACCGCGCCACCACGCCACCCGGCACTCTTCCTTGCCACATCATGGTCGAAAGTGAGACGTGAGTGCAACCCAGCAACTGTTGGGTGGTCCTGGACTGGCAAGAGACCACCCTGCTCTAAGCAGAAGAAAGTACTCGGCTCTCAGGAGACTGAGTCTGCTGTGTGGAACCTCGGTGTGTACTTGGGACACACACCCCAGGAGGAGCTCAGGCTCATGCACCCATTGTGGGGCTCAAGCCCTTGGGGACTGTGTGACCTCGGTGCGGGAACCCCTATAGCCACCCAATTCTGTCACCCTCAGCAGCCTCACCCCCCAGAACAGGACCGCTACCGCGAGACTTCCATGCAGGCCTGTGAGTTTGTCTGGCAGCTTCTACTGAGCAGCTAATAGTATAACAACCCGGCTTTGATAAATCTGAACTAATTACCCCTCTTAATTAAAGTCTTTAGCAGTTGTTTCACTGTTTTGGCAAGAAAACAGGAGAGACTTGCAGTTAGAAAACAGCCGCGCTCCAGCGCACAGCGGAGCTGCTGATTACCACTTAAAGCATTTCAAGGACCTGGCACCCGCTACGGTTTGGTTTTCATCCATGTCTCCTCCTTGAATGGAAGTATATTCGGCTATAAACATTTGTACACATCTAAAAACACGAAGCACTCTTCGCCAGCTATGCACAAGTCAGTATGTGTCTTCAGAATGGTGGCAATGCACATAACACAGGTCCTTGCCTTTTGTACCACAAATCTACCAGAAGATCCATGCCAAACTTGTATTTCTGTTAGGCACGCATCTTCTGAGTTGGACCATATTTCATAATCTTGCCCAAAGGTACAAGCATAGGGATAGACTATTTGCTTATGGTAGATGTTCCTATCAAATCAAAAGCTGGTTTTAAAACAAACAAACAAACAAACAAACAAACACCCCAAGAGTGTGGATTAGAAAGTTGGAGACAGGTGTTTTTAGCTAAATAAAACTAAGTCTTAAAGTTTGTTGATTAAATAAGCATGTTCCAAGTTTTTATTTCCAACAGTCAATGAATCAACTTCGACGTGCAAGAATCAAAACCAAAATTCAAATTCATTCATAACGAAGCACTCTCATCTAACGTGTATGTGTGTTGTATGTCTGTGCTCGCAAACGCTGAATGCACCTCCACAGGCACACACCTCTGTGTGTATATAGAACATACACACCGTGTTTTGTTGCTTCGGGGAAGGAGAAAATTATAAACGATCAGCGGGCATTTTGAGACGGCAGAATCGACACAATGGAAATATTTACAATAATAAAATTAAAATGATGCAGCATTCCCGGGTAGAATAATACAGATCTCAATAAATACAGCAGATATTTGTTTAAAAACAAAACAAAAACCAAAAGACCATCTCTCCACCCGAGATGAAAAGTCTTTTCAACTCAAAAGAAATTGAAATAAGCCCCTCCAAATAGATCATAATTGTTAGTGCCTATAATACACAAAACCATTTAGCAGGTGCATGCAAGAGGCGGAAAGGCCAAGGGTTGTAGAGGCACCAGGTCCTCCCAAAAGTGCGGGGGGTGGGGGTGGGGGCCCAACGTGCCCCAGGTTTTGCAGGCAAGCTTGGACCAAGAGTTCCGCTCTAGTCTGCGGACCTCTGCAGTGAGGGCCCTCCGGTTGGGGTTAGGGAGATCTTTGGCCTCCATCACTGATGGCCTTGGTGAAGCCCAGATGGCAGAGGCCCGGGAGGCGCCAATGTAGGCTGCAGTGGCGGCAGAGGCGCAGGCGGCGGCTGTTGCAGCTGAGGCGGCGGGTCGCTGCCTGGATCCCCAGTAGGAGTGCGGGTCAGCCCCAGGCCGCTGTCGTGTAGCTTGCGGACGTGCTTCTTGAGGTCAAAGTTCCTACAAAAGCCCTTGCCACACGTGGGGCAGGTGAAAGGCTTCTTGTCATTGTGGGTGTGCATGTGGAAGGTGAGRTTGTACACCTGGTGGAAAGCCTTGTTGCAGATATTGCACTTGAACTGCTTCTCCCCGCTGTGGGTCAGCTTGTGATTTTTGTAATTCCCTGAAACAGCAAAATGGCCCGGATAAGATGATGAACAAAGCTTGAAAAGAAGAGAGATGGCGCATAAAAAGGAAGGAGGCAGCCTGAAGAGCCACCACACTTTTGACCCAGGGTTCAGGGCATCGATTCCCCTACGTTTGTTTTTAAACACACTAAGTTTATTTCTTCTACATATTAATACACATTATTTATCCAGTTATACTAAACGAAAACTGGAGGTTACAAAGAAATTCCCTTTGACATATAAAAAGTGCCTTTTCTAACACTGGCCAAACCCRAGAATAGAGAATAAAAATGACAGTCAGGTAAGCAGGTGCACTTTACAGGTCATTTTTAAAAACATCCCGAGAACAGTCAGTATGATTTTCCTACGACCACCCTGAGAAGACAACTTCTGGGCCCAATACCTTTTTGATGAAATCCTTTGCCACAGAATTCGCACACGAATGGTTTGTAGCCCGCGTGAATTCGGGTATGTGTGTTTAACGTGGAACTTCTATTAAACGCTTTCCCGCACTGGTTGCATTTGTGAGGTTTTTCCTAAGCAGCAGAGAGGAGGGGAAGAATAAAGAATTTAATTTACCGTACTTTGTTATGATGATGCGGAATCCTACCAGCACAGTACACTAACACTCTGAAGCTTTTAAACAGAACAAAGATAACAGCACAAGGCTTCTCAGTCCAGCTTCCACATCCCAGCAGATCTTATGCTAAAGAGTGAGGCTGTATCAGCCTGTTCCCCCACCCCCACCCCAAATAGTTCCGAAGCCTTCCGGGTAAACTTAAGATGAAGGAACATACCTGTGTGTGGATGATCTTATGCCGGCAAAGKGTGCTAGCTTGCCGGAAACCTTTCCCGCACACTTTGCACACGAAGGGTCTGGCTCCTGTGTGCACCGGCATGTGACGGGTTAAGTTATAGTGCGCATTAAAGACCTTAAAAAATTAAACACAGAGAAAACAGATTAACGGAACAACAGACTTGGATTCAAAGTGATAAGAGGGAGGGAACGGGGGGTCAAACAAGTTTATACTCCCACTCCCCAAATAATAAAACGAAAGCGGGGAAGGGAGGAAGGAAGGAAGGAAGAAAGGAAGGAAGGGAGGGAGGGAGGGAGGGAGGAAGAAAGGAACTCCYTTTTGCATAAGACTTACCTTTCCGCAGACTTCACAAGTGAAAACTTTGGGTTTGGCATTAGGAGAGCCGCGGCTGAAATCCGAGGTTTTGAAAGCGATTTTTTCCGACAAAAGTTGGGCGCTTTCTTTCATGTAATGCTGCAGCTGAGCCTGGGACAGGTCTTTGAAAGCGACTCCCGAAGGGAGCTTCTCCACCGCCGGGACAACCAGTTTATTCCTTTCGGCTAAATATGTTTTGGGCTGTGGGTGCAAAGGGGAACTGAGAAAGTAAGAGGCCACCGGGTGGATGTTCACGCCCGCAGCCGGGTGGCACGGGCCGTCACCTCGGTTCAGGTAGCACAGGGCGCCCATGGCGTGAAACGAAGAGTGGTTGACCACACGCGGCCTTACCAGCTTGTACGGCTGCAGTGGCAGCGCGTCGCGGGCCAGGTCGCCCTTGAGACTTAGCGCGCAGTTGAGCAGGTCGCTGCAGCTGAACGCCGGCGCCGAGGGCGCCACGGCGGGCGGCGCGGGCACCTCCAAGCTGGCCTTGCGGGGCTCTGAGCCATTCACTGCCGCTTTAGAGTTCGTGTCGTACGCCACGGGAACGAAAGGGATCATGCAAGGGATCGACGAGTTGAGATGCAGAGAGTGCTTGGGGTCCCCTTTGGGCACGGCTCCCTGCAGGAAGTGGGGGACCGGCAGGGCCTTAGGCTCAGGGGTGCGCGCCATGATTCGTTCGATGGAGAAAGCCAAGGGTTTGGATGTGCTCATCACGTTCCCCCGAGCCGGAGCAGTCGCTAGCATTTTGGTGGTCGCGTTGAGGCAGCTACTGTCCATGACTGAGTCGCCAGCGTCGGTCCGCCGGGGTTGAGTCGAGGGATCGTTGCCTCGTCCCCTGCTTGTCACAGACCTGCGGAGAGGACAGGCACCGTCACCACCAGCAGCCTCCTCCTCCTCCTCCCCAGCATCACCAGCCGAACCTGCCTGCCCAGCCCAATGGACTCCCGCCAGCCCATCGCAGAGTTCTTGGCGCACCAATGACTCGGGGACAATCACTACTTATTTCTATCAATAGAAAGTGTTGTGTCAATAACGCAGCCAAGATCTCGCCAATCGTTAACTTCCAAGAGGAGAAGGTAAACTAGATAATTGCTCAATTCGCTTCCAACAGTCAACAGGAAAACTTTTTTTTTCCTCTGCAGTCGGTGACTACTTTTCATTGGTGAGAGAGCTTCCCCCGCCCAGAAGAGGCGGGGGCGCTCTCCGCGTCGCGCCGAGCCCTCCCCGACGCGCAAGCACTCGCCCGCCCGCACACGCTTCTCTCCCCTTCAGCTACCCCTCCCCCTAGCTTCCTCTGTCTTTTTAATTCTCAATCTGCTTAACCAGGCTTTAGAGGCCAAGCAAATCTGAGATCAATTTTCTCGTTTAGCTCTAAGTGACATCATCTAAAATCATTGTGCTAGGGCTAAATAAGGAAACGGAGTCTAATTCAGGGGCAAATGCCAGGCTATATTTATCAAACGCCAGGCTCTAGAAAGCCTTGACCAGGAAACCTCTGACGGCAAAATCCGAGGTTTCTTTGCTTGGCTTGCCTGAGCTCAGTTCGGGCCACGCCGCCTCCTACGCAGCTCGCGTTCATCCTCCGGGACTAAGGCGGTTGGGGTGGCGGGGAGGGAGATGGTGCTCGTTCCCTGAATCAAGGAGTCTCTACAGCTCAAGCCGCGTCTGGATCCTTTGGAAGACAGCAGCAGGTAACTGGCCTCCCAAAATGCCCCTGAGATGTAAAGGCCTTGGGAGGCTTGTTATGCGTTTGTGGTTTTGTCAAAGCGATGCCCATGGCAATAGGCCTGGGAAAGACGCACTAACTAGCCCCACAAAGTTGAGTTGCAAAGAATAAGCGGGAGYCACRACCGCAAGAGCCCTAGACACGGATTGAACTCACACAAACACACGCGAGAGCGCGCTTCCTCGAGTTTCCAGAGAGAACCCCGGAAAAGGCATTTCTCCAGAGAACTTGCRCCCACCGACCGCTCTTTCCGAGCAAAGCCTTTTAAACGTGGAGCCGAGGAGGGGGACTGGAATCTATCGATCCTTTCCCGGCTGCCCGCGTCTGCGTGCCGCTCTGTAGCAGTCAGTGCACGCGACACCCCGTGTGTCTGTGCGCGCAGACGAACCAAGTGTGGTGGCCACGGACCACAGATACATTTCCGCCCCCCACCAAAGAGCGTTTGGCGACCCCTGAGCGTCCCCCCTAGGTCCCCCACCCCCCCGCGCGCGCCCAGCGCCCTCCTGTTGTGACGCCTGGGGGGGGGGGCAAATTCCTGGGGCTGAGTTTCGCTAGCTGGGCCAGCTTTCCACGAAAATGCCAGAAGCCGAGGCTCCCACTGCGCGGGTTCCCGCCGCTCCCGCCCCGAGCAGCGGCGCGCGCCGTCCCCGGAGCAGTCAACCCGGAGCCTGCGGTCGCCAAGGGCAGAACCCCAGGCTCGCTCCTGGGGCTGCGGACCGTAGGAAAACCCCCGCCGCTCTCAAGCCGGCTCCGGGAGGAAGCTGAACGAGGAGCCCTGAACCGCACCGCCTGGAGGCCGCGGTGAGTGGCTGCNAGACTGGTGTTTTCTGCATGCTGTTTTGTATCCACCTATGAGAAATAGAGTTTGAAGAAGGGTGGAAGGAAAAGTGGCCTTATTACAGTCAAACTCGAAACTGCCAACCAGAGCACTGAAGGGCTCTCATTCTGGTGCTGTCCTTAATTGCGCCATAACCAATTTCCTCTTCATTCCTTCAGGCTTCCACTGTMGGAGGTGGCCAGTCATTTGGTCCATGCCACCGTTTTAAAGGAACTTAAACACACCTGAAGATAATCTGTAGTGCATTGTCTTGGGAGCTTGTCATTACATTTTACATGAGGTTTCTGACATTCATGTTTATTTTTGCCAAATGTATGTGTGTGTGTGGGGGGGCGGGGTTCCTATGCCTATGTGTACATATAGAGACCAGAGATCAACCTGAAGCATCATTTTTCAGGTACCATCCAACATCACTTTGGCAACAGGGTCGGCCACTGTCCTGGAAATTGTCAAGTTGACTAGAATAGCTGGCAAATAAGCCCCTGTTTCTGCCTCCCCAGCTCTSTCACTACACTGCTTCCTTCCCCACTCCCCTTTGTGCTGGAGATMGAACACATGTTCAGGTCCTCATGTTTGTACAACACGCACTTTACCAAGTGAACCATCTCCACAGCCCCAAACATGCTTATTTTTAAGGTTCTAACTATTTTATAAAACACTTTCTAARACATTACACCTGGCTATCATCATAATCTTAGGTAATGAGAAGCAAAGTCATCATTTTTCTTTCAGTTTTGTAGATAGACAAAACAGAAGCTTTAGGAGAGGAGCTGATTTATTCAAGACACCCACTGTCTATTAAGTGGCCCATCTGGAAATCTGTTTCAGGCATCTGGGCCAAAGAGAATATGAGAGTATTTACAATGTCCCCACAGCAGTCTATCACTTTGTCTTTGGATTAAGATGAAAGGACTTAACTTGAGCCCCTAAAGATTCACATTAGCTACTATAATAGACATCAGCCATGTGTAAAGCATGGTAAGTACCAGTTATATAGACAAATACACAACAGGGCTGAGGCCTGAACATCTCCATGATGCAAATAACATATGCACAGGTTCAAGTGTAATATGGTAGGTAATACTTGAAAGATGAGGGCAAGAATACCAGAGAAGGATGCAGTGTACAGTGGAAACTGTTTTGGGGGTAGGACGGGGCGTTTAGAAGATTTAGAGAAAGGATAACTTGAATTTAATTTAGGAAATGCTCAGAAAGGACAACAAATATATTTCAGATTACCACATAGAGAGACAAAGGTCAAGAGAAGTAAAAGGCACAGGAGGGTCAGTGCCCACTCACTGTTTGATTGGCTGGAGAAAAAATATCCTCGTGTAGTGATGCCAGGCAGGAAATTCTGCACAGATAGAGTGGTCAGCTATCATAGAACCTTGAACTGTCAGCATAGGAGAGTCAGCTAATGTGTGTGTGTGTGTGTGTGTGTGTGTGTGTGTTATCCACCAAAATTTTCTGAGACATGTTCACTCACTGTTCCGGAACTCACTGGTTCAGATGGGCTGTATCTCCCACAAGCCCCAAGGAAGCCTGTCTCCACCTCCACAAGCCTCTCCCCACCTCTTCTATTTAATAGCATGGATTTCCAGTCTTGAAACTGGGTCCCCCTTCTTGTGAGGCAAGCACTTTCCTGACTGGGCTACCTTCTCAGTCTATTTTCTTAAATATAAATCACTTTTTAATTAAATTAGTTTCTTTAAAAATCAGGTGGTTCACTCAGTGGAAGATTTCTAAAACTTCACCTCATGCCTTGATCGAGTGCTTTGGGAGTTCTTTCCCTTTTGGTTCTGCTTCCTGAGGACAGTGTGGAAGAACAACCTGCAGGTAGCAACAACTTTTAACTAATGAAAGCTTAGGGAGAATCACTCAGCTGTTCTTAAAGCAACTTGCAAAGACTCACTTGATAAGGTTTTTCTGTTGAAGGAGACACACCCTCAGGTCCCTGGAGGGACTTCCCTGAGAATCTCCCCAAGGTTCGCTCTCTTTACGTCACTGGATTGAGGACTAATGTTGAAAAAAACAAATTTTTTTTCCAAAAAGNTAAAATAAGCATGGCTTCCAAAATATATAGCATGTAGCAAAGATAAAGGAACTTTCAAGATTTTAACAAAAATTGAGCAAAGGAAAATTAGTTCAAAAAGTGTAAGAAAAACTGTGCTTTTAAGGGATGGAGAAACAGAAGAAGGTCTTAAAATATGTTAATGATCTTACAGATAAAAATATGTGKCTGTGTTAATAAGAATAAATGTAGTTTAAAACTCAATGACCCAAATCTGGTTTTAGATATTTTATTTTGTTTTGCTTTGTTTTGTTTTAGAGGAATATTTCTAGGACTAATATTGCTTTCTTTTTAAAATATTTAATATGAAGGTCGTAAATTAATTCAGCTTTAGGCTTTTTTAATTAAGCTTGGGTTAAATGCTATATTTTAATTTTAAAATATTGTGCAAAGTGTTATCCTATGYTCTGTAAAATTATTTTTACCTAACAATCTTTTTGTTTAATATTTATAATAAATTACATTAAATAACATATTACTTTAAATTCTATTTAACAAATATTTGCTATGGTTATTTTTGCTACTTAGATTTGGCTTTTTTTTTTCATGTTTGGACTTTGTATCTGTGCCTCTCAGAACAGAAAAGTATGTTCTGAATCACCTGGCTTCAGAGACTCTGGGAAGCTGTCTGTTCTATGCCAGGAGGTCCTGAGCCAACTGTGACTGGATAACACTCCCACAGCAGGTGTGCCTGGGACCATGGGCTTAGTCTCTAGAAAAATAGCCTCAAACATCCCACAAGCCTTTCAGAGAGAATTCCTCTTCTCTGCATGCTTGAACTATCTTCCACAACCTGTAATTACAGTCTGTGATGGTTAACCAGCTGGCCCTGCCTTTTCTCCTCCAGGGAAGAAGACTACCTTCACTGCTCGCCAGGAACCAAACCAACTGAATGAGCTCAAAGCTGATACCTCTATAAAGAAATCAGTGTCCTCTAACCCAGTCTCAAGCAAATCCTAGGTCAGAGGAAACTGAGCATGACCCACAAAGAGATCTCCTGTGAGGAGGAGAACCTGCCTTGCCTRGTAGACGCCAGCTCTTAGGAGCACCAAGCTTTCTGACTGAAGAGGTTGCCAAAGAGCCTGGGAGGTGCAATTGAAGAAGCAGAGGTCTTTGGGGGAAAAGAGCCAAGAAAGTAAAGGAAGCTGCATCCAGTGCTCTGTGTGGAAAAATACTGACACCTGGAAAGACTGTTAAAGAAGGCTGCCTGTTTTACAGCTACTCAAGGCAGTAAAACAAACTGGTTCAAAATCAAAAGTAGATAGAAGCTTTGAGTGCAGGGCTGATGAAAATGGCCACTCAATGACAACGCAGACAGAGTTTGGAAGAAGAAAGTCTGTAAGAAGAGCCTGTGACATTCATCACTGGAACACAGGCTCAATGGTTTTCCAGAGTACACTTCTTGCAATTAAAAGTATCATAAAATGTTTCTACTTCCTTTTTCAATTTTAGCAATGTTTTTATGTCTATCACTTTACTCCTCAATTTTCCATGAAAATTGTCAACTTTAACACATTTTCTATATATCTCTTCTATTTTATCAGAAATATTTTCCATGTAAATCTTCAATTTTATCATAAAAAGTTTTTACTTCTTTTTTACTTCCTTAAAAGTTTTTGCTTCCTTTTTACTTCCTTTTTCAACTGAAAAATTGAAGATTTACATGGGAAATATTTCTGACAAGATAGAAGAGATGTATATAAAAACACGTTCACTTTTAGATCCTGGATGGTTTTGTTGTAGAAACAATAAAGAAATCACAAAGTGGGACATCTCTGGAGATTGAAAACCTTGGAAAG